>JANHGO010007464.1:0-65099 GCA_024606505.1 Aquila spilogaster | reverse complement strand
CCTGCTTTGGCAGGGGGGTTGGACTAGATGATCTCTAGAGGTCCCTTCCAACCCCTACAATTCTGTGATTCTGTGAAGGTCAGTAGAAGTAATGGCAGCTACTAGAAACAGGAATCAAGTTCTAAAACAACTAGGAAGCAATTTAATTCTCACTCCAGTGAAGCATTTTCTCCATTAACGTAGGAGCTAAATGCAAGAAGAATGAAAGTAGAACTGTCTTTAACAAACTTTTTCTGAAGTCAAAGTTTAATTTTCACTTAGTATTTCTCTTTTGCTTTTCAAAAATGCTTTATTCTTCTTCTCCAATATTCTCCTGTGGTGTGTTTTTAAGCATAAAATCTGTATGATTTCTAAGATTTTTCCATTTTATTTTTGCTTCGTTGTTGACCTAGAAATTATTCACAATTTATCATACAGATAAAAGAAAGTGATAATTGAAAAGAAAATCAGAAAACCTAACTAATTTAGAACTATCTTTGTGTGTGTGTGTGTTTAAAATCAACAGCAGAACTTTAATATATCTAACAAATGGAAGGTGAATTTTCCTCAAAAGAATTAATTTCTTCAAGTACTTTGCCTAAGAACAGATCGTCCATACAGAGGTGTGGTGCGTTAATGATATGCAAAGTCAGAATCTGTGGATGCATTTCTATGTTTATGGAAGAAATGGATTTGGGGGTCGTTATTGTTTTGAATGTTTGCTAAGATCTTAAAAAAAAAAAAAAAAATCCTGTGAAGTGATTCTCAGATGTAACTTCAATCAATGCAAAAGTGCATAAAAGAAGATTACAGCCCATTACAATTGCACTGTACTAAGCATGCGTTACATTCTTGGTAATGTCTTCACCATTGCAAGAGAAAAGAATTTTCAACACTAATACGTAGTCAAATAAATTTATAATCTATCTTAAGACACAGGAAACTCCTGACTAAGTAAGGTGCTTAGTCTACCTAGAAGATAGTTTTTCATCTGCATATTGCACTTCTAAAAAGACAGCATAGTTTTCTCCAGAATCTATCAACCTCATTACTGCCAGTAAAATCTGGGCAATAATTCAAGATCACGGGGTTTAATGCACTCCAAACAAAAGTCAAAATAAACCAATATTTAAATTCAGGGCAACACTTAATTATCTATCCAGGTATAACTACATGAATGTAACTCAACAGTCACAGGGAACAAAACCCGCTGTGATTTAGACATAATGGAACAGAGAAAATTAGTGGCAGTTTTCTAAGAACATAACCAAGGTATACTGTCATTTGTCTCCTGCTGTCTAAATATGATGTTTATTAGTTTCATAGACATACTTATATATTTACTTTAAATAAAGAAAAGGATCACTAAACTGTAGCAAGAAAATAAGGAATAAAGCATAGGTGTGTACACATCAAACAATGAACACTCAGTCTGAGAATCTATCCATTACAAATAACAAGAGTCAGTGCTGGGGTACATCACATCTACTACTATAATTTCCTTTTCTTGCTCTCTTACTGTGAACTCATTTCTTTTCTCCCACTTGCCATTTGTTATTCATATGTGAATTAGCAAATTTAAAACATTTGTATAGATATTTTTCACTAACCATGTAAAAATGAGGCAATGGACTTCTGTTTAATTGATAGGAGTACAAAAAAAAAACAAACTAAAAAGCATTTTTCATGAGACGGAAAAAGTGAGATTCCCTTAATACAAAACCAAGCAATACACCGAAGCACTGAAGTTCATACGCACACACACACACATATCAGATTTGCAGGCCCTGTCAAATAGCTTGCTTCTGGCTATCTTTGGTCTTGTGAAATTTTCACATTAATTTTAGGAGGCATGAATTATCCCACTTTTCAACAAGAAACCCTTGGGGCATTTAAAACATGCTTGAAAATAAGTAATTAATGCACTGGACACTATTAATTAGCAAACCTCAGAAACATCTAGTGTTACAGATCCTGAAAAGTTTTTCTAAACTTGTCAAGCCATTAATAATAAATAGAGTGGAAACAGCCAATTAAAATAGTTAAATAACAACTGTTACAAACACTGGAAAGTGCTACTGTTTCTTTTCTCTTGATATCTGAAAGAAATACATTGACTCTGCTACTTCAGCCCTGATACTCCACTGACAGAAATGTTGTTTTGCACTTAAAGAGAATCTCCATTTGACCCACACCTATGGAACCGAAGATAGTACCTAATCATGACAAAGCTGAAAATTTTCTTCAGATACTGGAAACATATATATTTACTCTTTTTGAGTGACAAAAAGAAAAGTTTGTTAAAACATCTCTTGAGGGAGAAGACTTATGACAACCTACACTTACATCTCCAATTCTGAAAATCACAGGTCTACAGTTAAACAGATCATAATACAGTAAAAACAATGACTTCTTGATGGCCTTAAGAAGGAATTTAACTGATTTATTTTCCAATCTTCGATTCTTCTAATAAAAACTCACTTTCATTGTAGTACTGGAAATACTGAAATGAAAAAAAAAAACAAAAAAAACAATGATTGGGTATAGTGAGCACGAATTTTCTAAGGGGAAACCATGCTTAACCAAGCTGGTGAGAAGGCTGGCACAGTGGATGAGTGGATAGCAGTGGAAAATGTGTATCTTGACATTAGAAAGGCTTTCTATGTTTTCTCTCACAGCAGACAAGCTGATAAGGCATGGACCAGACATGTAGACAGTGAAGTGGACTGAAAACTGACAGAACTGCTGGGCTCAAAGGTTACGATCAGCAGCACACAGTCCAGCTGAAGGCTCTACTATTATATTCAAGGAAAACAACTAACTGTAGTGTGATCTCAACAGGGTCAAGGAGAGAGAAAGATGTAAAATCAGACAGTAGTGGTATTTCTTCTCTTCATTCTCCTAAGAATTAATAAAAGAAAAAAAACATACAAAATGGACTGCTATAGCATTTGAGGCTTCTTTAACATATTAATCTTCAAGTGGCCAAGATTGATACAGCTTATACACTACTCTGGTGTTTCATAGAGCATCTACTTGTCAGGCTAGAAAAATTGCAGTGCACTGAGCTATAATGTTGTAGCACTACCAGTTCATTTATTCATGAACGGCAGAGGAAAATAAGCACATGGAATGTATATAAATTTTCAGTTCAAAAGTTACTGTAATCAAGGGACAGCTTTAAGTTTTTTCCCTCTTGTTCTCTCCTCCCCACCTCTGCCTCAGGAATGTTTGAATGGCATTTAATAAGCATACCCCTTAGCCCCTTTCTTTTGAAATAAAGCACTCTTCTGTTGCTTGGGGCTCACACTCAGCATGATGTGCACTAGATACCAAATCGGACTAAAACTTTTGAAATAATTACATTCAATTTTCTGCTTTTTGCTTTTTCCAAATAGAAAGACTTCAACTTTTTTATGTAACTGTATTCTCATTGGCTACTCCTGTACTGTGTGTGGTCAAGCGAGAAAAAACAATCTTGCATAGCAGAGTATTTCACTGAAGGATACAGGCTGAAGATAAAATAGAATTTTTGGCAATGATCAGAGAAGTAATTCTATCTAGTCAGGTAGTGCAGCCCAAAGAGCATTTATGTTTCCTTTGCTCCACTGACATTACTAGAAAAGTAGAAAAATCTTGACTTGTTTGTGCAAGAATAAAAACATCTGTCTTTGAGATGCGATTGTCACAATTAACATAGGGCAAATTATGTGCTGGCCAATTATTAGAGCAGTCTGAAGCCTATTCCTGTCCTTAGATCCAGCTGCCCTGTTGCCTACTAAATCCAATTACCTTTGAGACAGGAGATGTCAGGGAATTGTAGACCAGGAGGTCTTCCTTACCTGAGTGAAACGATGGACTACATAGAGGCAGCAAGATGTCTAGTCCCGAAGTCCACATACACTGATTTGCCTCAAACAGGCCTCAAAGTACACTACTAACGTCGATTTGTTTTGATGGTTGCTGAATTTTGCCAATAATGGAGCCTCATATGTATTCTTAGGTATGACGTATTTTGTGCATGGTCAGTTTACTTCAAAATCCAATGGGTTCAAGTTAAATCCAGTTAGAATGACTAATGCATGTATGACTTGCTTTTTCAAATACATGCAATTTCAAATACATATAACCCTTAATATAAAAGTATGGCAACTTATGGCACTCAGGACATTTTAAATCTGCCTAACCAAGATTTAATTCTTTAAGTTACCTTTAAGTTCTGATAAAAACTTTCAAGTCTTTGTGATAACATCAATATATGGTTTATTACTGAATAGTGCTGTGTGTCAACAAAAGTTAAATTCTTTGGTTTTCTGAATGTGATATTATGAAGTGGAACAAGAAATGTATATTATTCTTTTACTAAACACTCGTTAATGAATAAATTTAATTGATAGCTAAAAATTACATTGAAAGAGGTTTCTGCCGAAGACTTAATGCACTGAAAAACCTATGACTGGTTAAAACGCCAAAAATTCCCAGTCAAGTTAGATTTTGAATACACACAAAGCTTTCAAACATGAGGTATTCAGACCTAGTTATTATGAGATCAAAAATTATCTATCTCCAAAACTGACAGTGACTTCAGAAAAAAATGAAAGATACAGTACCTAACTTTAGACTTGTAATAAAAACTATTATCGGTGAAGGAGAAACAGGTAGAAAACAGTCAGTTTACTGTTCCTCTATACATTTTAGAGCAACAAATTAAAATTTAATTTATAGTGTTTTATAAAGATACCTTACAGGTTTTTTTTTAATTCAATGTATTAATTATCAAAACAAATTATTGAGTCAGTTCCTCAAACTAGGAAATCTAAAACAAACTGCTAAGAAATGTTATCAGTATTCATTTCTTTTTCCTTCATAGTAAAATTTATTTTACTGTAGTTACAAATCGTTATCATACTGCTTTATGCTTTCCACTGTCCATCTCATGTGAAAACATGCACAAAGATGGAGGAGACAGAAATGACAAAAACTTCTGGTATAGTTGACATCTGATCTGAATTCTGATTACCACCTGCTGTATCGTTTAACTAGAAACAAGACCTAAAATCTCTCTAGAGAATATATGACTGTGATTTAGCTAACTGACATCTGGATGCTCTACATAAATATAGCTGAAAGAACATTTTCCTGGCAGTTACAAGCCTGACTGATAAAGTAAGCAGTTTGAGCACTAAGGCTTCAGGTGGCTCATTACATCTCTATTGACAACTCAAATATTTTTTTCGCTAAATCTCAAACCAGTTTGTACATAAATTCTCTGCACCATGCACAGCCAAGTTCTGCACTTTGTGCAGTCAAATTCTGCCACCAGTTTGGAAGGACAGGTCTCATCTTCCCTGAAAAACAGTCAGAATAGCACGATAACACATAGCATGATGCAAAGGCAGATAACTGAGGGGGCAGAAATGCTTTGTATGTATCCAGTCCAACTTGCAAAAATCATATTTTGTAAGAGGGATTCTACAGTTCATCTTCCATTCCATAATTTGCAAAGAAAATTACAACATATCAAAATAAGTATCAACAAATTTCACTTATATGGAAGTGATCAAAGAGCAGCACAAGACACTGGAAATTCAAAGCTGTACAAAAGTGCAAATCGCTGAAACATCCTGTATGTTTTTATTGAAGGTTCCGTGTCACAATGATTGTCAAACATCTGCGAAGAAGAAAAACTGGGCAGGCTGTCTGCACTTGACAAACCAGGAAGACACTTGTTCAAGAAATTCAACGTGGAGAAAAGACATTTTCAAAACACCAGAGGTCTTGCTAGGAAAAGAGACGGGACTAAGTAAAGGAAGTCTCAGGACATAAGTCGCTTATGCAAAACTTAAGAGTAGATTTATACCAAGGACCCTTAGAATTACAAAATGATGCACTGCTAAATTACAAGGGCTGCTCCAAAAGTAATGTCTCCTACTCTATTATTTTGGCCGATGACATCAAAGGCAGATGAATGGCAGCAGAGGCTGAACCTTCCCACCAGTATTCTGTTACCTTTTGTTGCCGTGTGACAGACGGCAGCAGAGGGACAGTCTGACAAAGTGGTGTCTGACATGGAAGTGCATATGAAACAAAGGTGTGTCACTGAAATCCTCCATGTGGAAAGAATTGTAACCACTGACATTCATCAACACCTGCTGAACATTTATGGAGACCAAACAGTGGAGGTCAGCATAGTGAGGTGGAGGGTGGTGCATTTCATCAGTGGCAACAGCAACGTGAAAGACAACTCACATTCTGGATGGTCATACACAGTTGTCACACCTTGAATTGAAGAGCATCTTGAAGAGATGAAGAGATCCACGTGAATTAGGAGATTACGACCAAGAAACTGTGTACGGAGCTGAATATCAGCTTCGATGTGTTAGAAACAATCATGGCAATGTTGGAATATCACCAAGTTTGCACCAGTTTGGTCCCATGAATGCTCTCACATGAACAGAAAGAACACTGTGTGCAAGTTTGTCAAGACTTATTGAAACAGTATGAGATTGAGGGTGACAGTTTCCTGGATCATAACATCATTGCTGATGACAAGACCTGGTGTCACCACTACGAGCTGGAGTCAAAATGGCAGTCCATGAGGGGCAACATATGAATTCCCCATCAAAGAAAAAGTTCAAAACACAGCCCTCAGCAAGTAAAGTGATGTGCACTGCCTTTTGGGGTAGGAAAGGGGTGATCCATCTGGATTCCCTGAAATCTGGACAACCCATCAACTCTGACAGCTACATCACAATGTCAAACCCCATACTAGTTTGAAGACTGTGGAGCACATTGCCAATCTTGGCTGGACTGGCCTACCACACCCACCATATAGTCTGGTTTTGGCTCCTTCTGGCTTTCATCTGTCTGGGCTGTTGAAAGATGGACTGTGTGAGCAACATTTTCCTAGCAATGACACCACCATATGTAGCAGCTGTGAAACAGTGGGTAACCTCTGCTGGTGCAGATTTTTAGCAGTATGCAGGCTCTTGGTTCATCACTGGTGAAAATATATAGCTAATGATCATGTCTATGTAGAAAAATAGTGTTTTGTAGCTGAGAATTTGCTCCATCAAAATAGTGTTATTGTGCTTTTTGTGCCTATTGTAATTTCCAGGGAAATAAACAGAAGGCATTCCCTTTGGAGCAACCTATGTATCAAAATATTATCTTATGATAAAGATACTAGGAACTACCATTTTTTTTGGTACAAGTGAAATTCCTTTTTCATAATTCAAATAGCTTTAGGATAAATTGTCTCATTTTCCAAATTACATACAAAAGATAAATAAAATAAATGAAATTTACCCTCTCAAATAAAAAAAAAGCCAGTTAAAAGCATTTTGGAATCAGTAGCAACTGCAGAATCTGCACTCCACCAAGCTGTTACCTAGATTTTATAAAATTAAGAGATACACTCAGAAGCTTTAATATGATAATGCATTAATGTAATAGTGCATTGTGTCTCAATATCACTACCATACAACTTTTAAAATGCAAAACAAAATTAAGTTGCAACATGACCTAGTTCAATCTAATTTGTTAAACCCCATTTAGACAAGTTTGCAAACTCTTTTCTGCCAGCATCAGCTGTTCTATTTGCCAGTTAGTAACAACATTATCAGTTCTGCAAGAAAAGGTAAAGCCACGGGCACTACTATGGTGCATAGACCGTTTACTGCCTTCTGCAATTGTGTGCTTTCAGCAAAGAACTGCTTAAATAGATGGGGGGTAGAACTTCTTGATAGAAGAGTTCCTTATAAATTGGAAATGAGTGAAATGCAGCAATCCTCTAATTTTCTCAAAGGTTTCCAAAATTTTTACCGTCATAATTATTTTCCTGCTTCAAAATGACCAATCCATTTGGTTGCAGACCTAGCCTGGAAAACCAGCTTGCATCTTGCTGCAAGAGCAGGCAACAGTACTTGGGAGTTGCTGGGAATTTTCTTCTGCAGAGAGTACACAGGGGTGCATAAAAACAAAAATCTTTAGTTTTCTGATAATGCAGATTACATCTGCTCCAAGCAGAATTTCTCAAGTTAAAATGATAAAGCATCAGTTTAGTTTAGTTTACTCTATAGATTGATTACTTATTTCCTCCAGATACAAAGCTGCTTAAGATTTTGTCTTCTGCTGTTCACTGCTTCTCACAGTTACAGAAGATAACAAAAATTGCCTGCATTAAAAAAAATCACATTTGTGTCAGAAGTGTAAATAATATATCCATTTCTTGCCTTGCTATTCCAGAATAGTTCCACAAACTTCAGCAATGCCAAGATGGCAATGAGGAAAACATAACTGCCCTCCAGCCAGCAGAAAGCCCCGTGTGTGTCAGAAGCTGTGGCACCTTCCTCTGTGTTTCAGTAACTGTTCAGTTGCGCAGTGAAATAGATAGAACTACTCCAGCAAAATTGCTTTAAAAAAAAATCAACACAAAACAACTCATTAGTTAAATCAAATGAATTCCTTGACTGAGGTCGGACTCCAGGACCAGCACATGGGAAGTGGTGCTGGGGTAGGAATGAGCTACCTGCAGCTGGACGTGGCAGGACAGCCATTGGCAGTAGCTTTCAGCATTTCCCATACTACACCTCCTGGTGGATCCCCTGAGGCATCTGAGAAGATGAAAGGACTTGCTGATGTCAAAAGGGGCAGTCCTGCTGTTCTCATCTTCACTTGCACTGGTTGCGCGCTCATCTGACCTCTGAGAGAAGTGGTTCAGCTTTTTGCCAGCAAAATAACATTCAGGAAAAAAAAAGTGACAAGCAGTGGAGCTGTCACAAGAGAAGCAGGAGGAGTGCCTGGACTACAGGATGAGGGAGATGAGGCCCGGTAGGAAGCAGCAAGCTGTTAGATGAACTCCAAGGTGTCGTGAAACTTCACGCTTCAAGACCTAGGTTAAAATCTCTATTTGAGCAATTCATTATTTCAGGCACACAGGTATTTCTATAGACTGAAACAAAAGAAGGGAACTTCATTTAAATACAAGTTTAAAAACTGTCATGAGGAACAAGGTCAGCATCAATTCCCTCGATCCCTTATTGCTGTAAAGTGCAAACTGCTTTTACCTTTTAATAGTTGAATTGATTAATACTACTAACCTCCATGGGATGAAGAGGAAGACAGATATGGGAACATGTGTTAAAAATTAAAGGGTGAAAAGACAATGAGAAATGAGCAGGCCATCCCCCCAAACTCAGCAGAACTTAGTTGTTAGGTGCCAATTCTGAATCATGGCTCCCAGCCTCCTGTCAAAACTGCCAGCGGTGTGCCAGACGCTACGTCCTCGTTTGCACTGCAGCAGAATGCCTCATTTTTCACAAAGGTTTTGGTGTGACAAAAGATAAGGTATCTTTGTTCCTCAGTCACAGCAACACAGCACCACTACCCTCCAAGGTGCAGCACCACCCCAAAACACAAGCCTCATCATTTTGCTTTTAAAAAAAAATTCATACAATAACCAACCCAAAATATCTTGTCGTCATTCTATATCTTGTAAAAAATACCGCTGAGAGCTCAGAACTTTTTATAAAGTACAGTTACCTCAAAGCTGGGAATGAATCAAATTAGATGAATAATAAAACTAGGTCTTAGCGTTCAGCAGAAAATTATAGTCACGTGCTGAAATGAATTAACCTCACTGCCTTAGATGTAATACTTTGTGTCTTTAAATGTACAATTTCAACATTTCTAGAACTATTAAAAAAAAAAAAAATCCTCCTAAAATGTTCTGAGAGTAAAGGAAGGGACTGAAAGACAAATTGAGCTCCTCTTTCTGGTTTTGATTTCTTAGTGATCTTAGCAAATCACGAACTCATTCTTCACTTTCTGCCTCATAAAATTGAGAGAAACTTGATACATATCTGACACCTTTAATATGAAAAGCACTTTAAAAAAGCCTTTTGACACTAGATGAAAGATTGTACTTTGCCGTACAGAATAGCTGCATTACCTGATGCGCTCATTATACGCTGTCAGAGAGCAACAACTTTCAGCATATTTCCCTTTTATTATTCCTCACTCTTTGACTGTGTTCAGTAATTACATATGGAATTTTGCAGATTGCTTTAGTGACTTAGGAAAGCAGTTCCCTCAGAAAACCATGCAAATCTGTTTCTCAGTTGTTCAGAAATATTTTATTGGAGGTATTTGGGTAAGGATTTTTGTATTGTGGTCATCTCAGACCACATAGCTGCAAAAATAGGAATAATAATCATTTAAAATCTCTGATGTTTCTCATTCTTACAAAGCAGCACTCACTTCACAAGCACAATTATTTGTTATTTATATGCTAATCTATACTTTTGGGTCACCACTCAGAGCAAGTTCTGCTTCTTCTCCTTGTTTGTCTCTGTTGCACAGGCTGCACCAAAGGCACAAAGATAAGATGACCACATTGTGAACGTTACATGATCATTTTTGCTGCACACATTAGGCCAGCTCCCCTGGCTGTGCTTACAGCTATTGGAATTTCTCTAGCGAATCAGAATGATTTTTGGCACACTTCAGACTCACTCTCCTTCAGCAGAAATTGGCCTGCCTATTTTAGAAACAATCAGAAAGCACCAACCACACATTTATTTGACTACCTGACCTGCCCTTCAAAACAGTCATTACCATGCAGAATAATGACATACTGAAAAGAGAAAAGTGCCGTTCTCAAAAGCAGTGAGTGCTTTTGCGAATCATTTCAGCATGCCAAACAATGCTGTTCAGCCAATGAAATGACATCACTCTAAAAATACTTCGTTGTGTGTCAGTGAAAATTACGCCCAGACACACTAAACAAGGAGGCTGTATGTTACTTGTGGGTGGCAGCCAGCGGAGACTGCTACTCCTCTACCCATCTGCCTCTTCTGCACTGCCAAATCCTAGGACCTTTATTAACAACAGGACTTGAATTATGCAGCTTGCCAGATCGTGCCCCTTTCCTACTACCGACTTGAACATAGTGTCAAACTCATGCCTAGAGGAAGAGAAAAATGCTTCTCTGCCATAGATTTTCAGAGGAAGTTCAGCCAAAATACACAAGTTGCTGTCAAAAATCTCTAAAAAAAAACACTGTTCCTGGTATTTATATTTCTTCAGCTTCTCATGCCAGAAGATCTTCTGATTTTCCCCCAGATGAAAGCCATTATAGAGAAGAACAGCCAAGTGCAAAAGATTCCAAAGGGACTTCTCCAAATGAACTGGCATTTCTTCACATACACTATACCAGGAAGCAGTGCAGGAAAACCCTGTACCAGAACATGACAAAGTGGTTGGCTGGAGTCTGAGTCATGGAAGGGCTCCAGGAGATCTCCACCTGAGGCTACGTTGGACCTCTGAGCATATCCAAAGTGTCACTTTGGTCACGTGCTGTGAGTGTTGCCTGCATTTAACAAGATGTTCCAGATTTATTCCAGGAAGCGATCATTTCCAAGGGCTTGCAGCAAAACAAAGATTTGGAAGGAATATGGAAACAGCTTAAACATTGCAGTCTATCCTAAATCTAAAACTAAATCATGAACAAAACAAAAAAAATAGATGAATAGGTGAAATCACCTATTGAACTCCATGATTGTTATATAAAACATTTGCAGGTACTTGCATGAGGTTTCCATATTATATTTCTTGGATCAATTAACATATTTTTTTTAAATAAAAAGATGTACAAGCTGGACAACATCATGCTAGATGTAGTATATACATATTACAGAAAAGTGCTATAAAGAAGTGTCATTCACTCTGTTGTGGACACCCAAATTGGGCGACAATATATTACTGTACTGCTTAATGGCAAATAACCAGCACACCGTAGGACAGCCTACAGCAACACAGTGCTACATTTGAGCTGTGATATTATCAAGTGTCATAAAGCAGAATTGAGTAAGAAAGATTAAACAAAAGCATAACATTCCCCCACTCCCCCAGACTACATACACACACATACACTTTTGGTTCTTTGGGACTACAGATCACTTTTTGGTTGCTCATTGCCCTGTTGGGAAAATATTATCACAGACAACAGATGAAACTCTATGTTCTCTTTCAGCTTAAATCTTTTTGGCACTTTCAAAATGTGTTAGCAAATACTCCATAGGCCACAGCTGATGTTCATGCATTTTTCTGAAAATATTTATACTGAACATCCTAACATTTTTACCTTATAATTTTGCCTTTTAGTTTTCTTTTAGACAAATACTAAAGAGAGACTCCTTTTCTTACTGTAAATTACTGCATTTTCAGCAGTAAGAAAGGCATGTACACATGGCACAGGGATGGTGCAGTCCATGTATCAGAGGATACTGTACTTTAGATGAAATATAACCAGAAGATTAAAGTTTGTGAGAAAGAAATGTCAAAGTCAAGCATGACAGGACTGCTGTGTTCTTAAATACATCACTATTAGCAAAGACCACAACAAAAAGTACAGCTTTCATAACGGTATTATGTCATACTTCTTTTACATGTACTCAAAAACATTTCCTGGTTATCAAAATATACCAGAACAGATGAAGATTTATGAGGACTCCAGAAGTGCACAGTAAAACTTTAAATATATACTCAGCACAGATAAAGGTACACCTGAAACGCTGACTTTTTAAATTATATTTATCTGTTCTGTAGAATAGACAACAGTCTGTAAAAGCCAGTGTTACACTATGCCCGAAGATCATCTTGTCTCAAAATTTCTACTGTTGAACAGTTTAAACTTAAAGTTCAGAAGAAAAAAGTGATGTTTTCTGCTCAATATAGAAAGCAAGATTAACATTTTTGAATAAACAACACACACAGTGGGGCCAAGATAATTTTACTATGCACTTGTTATTTAAATGAGTGCAGTGTCTCCATATGGCCATATGGATGCTAGCTATATCTTATATACTCAAGGGGCAATGAAGGGTTTAAAGTACATATGTTAACAAATAGTGTTGAGTTGGCACTCATCCTCACTACTGCATACAGCAATATATTCTAATTTTGCATTTTTTATTTTCCCTAAAAGTAGTTTTTTAAGAGCTAGAAAGTGCTGAGGGATTTCAGAGAGACTGTACTTCATAATCAGGTTAATTCAAGTATTACACTACTGGAAGCACCTCATGGCTTGCAGTCAGTTCTGGTATGGTAAATCATACTTATGTCTATGCTCTTCCAAGTGAAACCAAAACAAAATTTCATATATATGACTATAAATATTAGTTAAATCTAGAATACCCACACAAGCTTCTTAGTATTAACACTTCTCATTTATTATGATATTATGTTAATTCATGCCAGATGGAGGCTATTCAAATGTTCATGACTTGTACTTGTCACGAACATATGTTCCTGGAATAATGGAGTGGTTTCTTAGCAAACAACATCTCATATTTAAAGACCTATGATGAGGCTCGTAAAAGCAAAAAAAAAAAAAAACAACCAAAAAAACAACCAACAATATAAACAGATAAGGCTACAGCTGGAAAAGGAAAATGGTTCTTCACTACCTTGAAGGTTATGGAGGATAACAGATTCTCTGCTCACTCTTAGCTGTATGCTGGGCAGAGAGCTTTAACGTAGTTCAAGCAGCTGAAGAACACTTTATACATTCTGACTGCCCCATATCTGAGTACTTCTTGTACATTCAATACTTCTAGCACATGGTCAAGAAAGCTGAAAAAAGACCTGCACAACATAAAGTCATCAAAATCTGGTATTTCATTTCAATGCCTACTTTGCAGAAATACACAGAGTGAATGTGCTTGTTTGGGAAGTGTCAATTGCAGCACCTGAATAGAGAGTTAGAATTTGGGTCTTTTTATAAACTCAAGAAAGGCATGATTAGGGATACGAAAGACTTAATCTCACAGTGCTTTCATTGATTAAGCTATCAGAAGTAGGCACTGTTTATGTTTTTTAATATTCTGCTTCATTAGAGAAACAGATTTCTCAGCTTCCTGCCCTTGAATTTCGAGCACAGTTCCTCTTCCCTACTTATGTGCCTCGCTGCTGCTAACAGAGTTAACTTACACCCGAAAGCGTCATTTTCAAAACAACGAAATGATTGCTTCTGATTTTTTTTTGCCCTAAATTGCAAAGTACCTCCAATTAACTTTGTTGTAGATGGTCTGGTTCCTGATTGTGAAAAGATGATCTGATCCAGTTAAGTGCTCTTTTTTCCCTTTGAAATAGACAAAGCCTGAGTTACTATTGCCAGCACGATGAGATGGATCAGAACACCTTCCTCAAATGCTGCCAAAGAAAAATGCAAAATCTAACTTCTGTCCTGTCAGGACTAGAACACGCAGAATTTACAAACTGTTTGTGAATATGTTGGAGTGTGAAGATTTAGAGAAAGAGAACTGTGAATGGTGGATTAGCTTTGAAAAAAAGGCAGCAGAGCTGAAAATGGAACATGATGGACGGAGAGCTGGCTGAAGTCGGAAGATGGGGGAAAAATCCATGCAAGAAGGTGTCACAAACTCCAAATGGATAAAAGAGGAGTGGCATAACTGAGTAAAAAAATACACTGATAGGAAAAAAAAGGAAACTTATAAAAATATAAACATTTTCTCCAAGATACAGAAGTCCACAGACAGGAAATAAATTGTCACAGGAGAAGGAAAAGAAAAGACACTTTTGTGCCAAAACAAATAGATTAAGTGAACAGTTCAGCTCACACAGTGTCACACCAAAAGGTTTAAGGCTTAAATTTCAGATTTGCAGAGATTTTGGTAATAACAGAAGCAATTTTTCTTCTTACCATAACTGACTTCCACCATCTCTATTAAATGCTTTAATTAGAGGAAAGGATCTGTCTAAAATACATTATCATGTCTACCCCACAAAATTCCAAAGGCATCATTAGAGGCAGATTTCATGAGGAGAAATTGCCCTTTTGGTAAGTAGTTCTGCCAAGCACAACTCATTCCCAGGCACCTCAGGCTGTGCAAAAGTAAGCTGGGCGGTGTGTGCGCAGTCAGCTGTATTTAGGGTACCTGCAGTCATACTGACAACATTCTGCCAGCAAAACTTCATTATATTTTTTCCTGCTGGGGAAGGGGAGAAAACAGAGAACAGCAAATGTGAAGAGAAAAAGATGTGAGCTGCTGCTGCTGTGATGGCATACAGCAGCGGACTGGGGTCATCCTGTGTCCATAGGAGAAGCACACACTTGCACAAAGACTGTCCTAGAGCCAGCCTCACGGGGATGCAGTTTCAGTGATGAGCAAGCCTCATCTCATCTCTTGCTTTCTTCTTCACAAAACACACTGGACTTTACAGTGATAGTCACTCAAAACAGAGAGCCATTTCCTATGCAGTTTGTATATATGCAACAAATTTCAATTCAAGACAAGTAGGCTATCAAATCATCTCACTAGTGTTTTCAGGGTATTAGAAAAATAGTCTAACTAGGCTTTAGTGGATATTCTCACTCATCTAGCCTGTCTCATCTTACTAACTGACTGTCAGAGATAACAGTTTCCAGAAAAGGACACTGGCTGCAGCTTCGTTTACATCTCAGAGGCTCCACAAACTCATTTGACTAATCTAATCATTTCATAGTCTAGTAATATGAACCACCTTTTAGGCTGCTCAGGACCAGGATACCGTCTATCTACTGAAGGGCAGATGAGAGAAAGAAAGAGACAGGAAATAAGGACTTTAAGTAAGAAATTTTTAGATTTTGAATTATCGTGACGGAATGAGCTTCTGCAGCACTGAAAAGACCATTATAATATTTATCAAGTTCTGCCAGTAGTAATGGCAGCATGTTTCCCCTTCTATGCTGACTCAATGTGCATAGAAAATGAAAACGTGTTGGATGAGATAATAAAATGTGCATGTGTTCTGCCTGATAGCAGTAGCCCTGGTGATAATCCCATGAATTCCCAAAATATGTCCCAGCATGATTCAAAAAATAAGTATTACAGCCTGCATAGAAAAAGAAGAGAAAACGACAGGGCAATAATAGGAATGACCAAAACCTCAAGCTCCCCTTAAAAACAGATATAAAAACAAAACAAAACAAAACATTTGCACAACTTTTTATTTCAGAAAACATGCTAGAAGAACACCAAAGAAGTGTTCATTCTTCAGTCAAATATCATCTAAAAATCCCCACTGCTCAACAAAGCACATTTTAGTTTGCCTCTTTCATATATGCTTTGTTTACAAGCACTGAGAAATGATCTCCAAACCATGCACCTTTCCATGGCTGAAGCATTTCAGATGTACTCTGAAATGCAAAGGATAGTATTATTACAAACCCTAAACATATGGTTTCCCATATACAATAAGAGCTGCCATACAGAAAAGAACCGAGAGATGCAGAAATTTTTGTTCTAATGCATATTTATCCCATACTTCAAAAATTGCTTTCTGTTTTCAGTCCTCTGAAAGAGTGAGAAAAATTACTGAAGGAAATGTTGAAAATATTTTGCATGTTCTCTAGAACTGGTGAGTTAAGGTTACTTATGCCTACAATGTACGCCTGTTTGCACATAAGGCGCACATATATACAGGCATAGATAATATACACAAATATGCACAGCTTTTTAAATAGACAGTGCTACACTTTTTAAAATGTGATATATTTTTTTTGTAAATACCTAAAAGCTACTGATGGTAACCAAGCAGAAATACAATCTCGTTCTTTTTTTTTTTTATTCTTGTTCTTTTTTTTAATGATTTGTTCAATTGCTTTTTACTACAGACCATTTAACTTGCTCTCTCCTTTGGTGACAGAAGACAAATCATAAACTGTCAGGTATTTTAAACTGTGATCTGCACTACACTTGAAGTTTGAACCTCAGTTCAAAATCATTGGATTCAGACCTACAATTGTTGTCATTTCAAGATAGGTCAAAATTCAGCTCTGCTAGAAGTATATGGATTCAGCTTAATTCAAAAATAGGACAAGAAAGTTCTTCAAGCCGAAGAATTCCTATGAAGCCATAACACACAGGAACAATCCAAACAGAGATATTTCCTTATTTCCTCATCTCACCAGCAGATCTCAGTAGCTGTGCAAGTTCATCTACTGAGTCTTTCCCATGCAAATACCTGTTTTACCTGTGCAGTTTTCAGTATTTTACCTTTGAAAGAGTGATGTACTCCCTGACTTTTTTCTTGTTCCTACTTCCAAACCTATTCCCAGATCACCCTGAAGTTGTTTGCTACACTCCCAGTCTCCCCAATATCCAGAATGGATCTCTTTTATCTCCTCAGAAAATAGACCTTATTCTCTTTTTAGTAAGCAGATTCAGCACCTTGTTAAAGTTGTCTCAGCCAGCAAGCTGGGAGGAATGGTCCCCCATCTCACTCGTACCTTCTCAACCATTTGTTGTGCATAGGGGAAGGCTTTCCCCCTCTACCTATTTGAAAATATTTCACAGTCAACCAGTAGATTCAGACTACAATATTGAGTCTCCTGAAGTAGTATCTCAGAAAGGATATTTTGGAGTGTTTCACATATCTGAAGAGAAAACTTGCAAACTAATGCTTTTTGAAAGGCTCTTTTCTGTTTACCCTCCAATAACATTCTTCACAACTTCTCCTGTCATTGCTGAACACTGAGATTGCACCAAAGGAAAATATTCCAAAGGAAAAAGACATCAGAAGTCAAAATTCTTTACAGAGTGCCATAAAACAAAAACAATACTCCAAGTCTAAAATAGTACTTTTTCCATCTTCCGTTCAGTGAGTAAATCACTATAACTAAACACAATGAAAAAAAAGAAAAAGGATACCCTGCACTCTATTTGAAATACACTCAATTTTGTATTTCTTTTGTTATTCAATGAGTAATGTTTCACTGCACCACTTGCCCAGATTAAGAATGTCTCAAGCTACATACTTATCATTTAGAACCACAGTTCCCCTAAGGAAGCACTCAGGGAGTAATAATGCTAATTAGCTGTATGGCATTATATCCCAGACCAGTGTTTGGTACACCACTGTTGTTGCATTACCAGTGCCTACTCCTTCAACCTCTTATGAAAAGGATCTGCAGTTGGTCAACCTGGAGTATATTACTTTCCCATGAGGGAAAAAGACTCCTGTAAAATGTGCCAATCTGAAGAGAATGCCACTAAAACATTCACACGCAGTTCTCTAAATAGGCATTTCTTTTATATTCATTTTATCCTAGTGTCAGGTGAAACTGCAAGACATGTTTTGTTTGGCTAGTTTTTCTGAGTGCAAATTTTACTTTCTGTCCAACTTCCAGGGCCCTGCAGCCCATTCATCCAATTAAAGAACCGCAGAATGAAAACTGAAATAGCGCTTCAGAAATGTTGTCTCTCAGGAAAGCTGACTAGAAAAAACTGAACAAATCCATTGTGCAAACTGGTGCATTCCAATAGAATAAAATTGCTCCTCAAAGTCTCGTTATCCAACATGGGTTACTGACTCCTGATAGCTGTAGGTTAGCCAGAGGTAGAGTCTATGGGAGGCAGGAAAGCTCTTATTACCTTTTATTATAACACAGTCTCGTCCTATAATCTATAAAAAAAGCCTCTAGGAGCCCATTCATTTATACAGCTCTTCTCTGCCTTTCAGTTTCAAGAATGCTGAGTACAATTCAGTACTCCTTTCAGCCCACCAAAGTTTTCACATGTGTTCACATGCTAAATATTACTAAAATGCCCTTGGGAAAGACAGTGTGCCATTTATTATTTCAGATGCTTGGGAGCTGCAGCTCTTGCAGTTACCTGGGAATATTGTTTCAGACAGTTCTGCTAAAGCCCGCAACCTTAGCACCCTATCACACTAAGTGAAATTTATCTTCATGCAAAGTGCCATGTGATACCCATTTATTTATATATTAGTGATAAAAATAAATAGAAAAGACGCTGTTAAAACTAGGTTGGCAAGCAAATGCTAAACGTTCCGATTTTATGATTACTGAACTAAGAGTTGAGGAAGGTCACAGCAATAACTGTGGAAGACTAATTATGTGCTACTTCCTACTGATTGAAAACTTAGGAGCAGTACTGATTTTCCAGATTTCAAACACTCACACAGTCTTTCTCTTAAAAGAAATGAGCGAGCTGCACAAACCCTCTTTTTCTGTTTCCTCATTAGGAGTAGAAAACCAAACAAATTCAGCAACAGTTTACATATCCCACTCTCCAACACATTCACCCCATTTTGATAACCCCAAAATTCATTTTGTTTGCTTCTGCAGAACCAAAGAATATTCTCAAATAAAATGACTTCACATTCAGACTCGCTTGAATGAACCCTACTTTACACTGGATGTGATGTAAAGCATTTTGCAGATGAATGAGCTGTAAAAGCAGGTTGCTATGCGCAGTGTGCTTATATCTCTTGGTTAACACGTGGGCACCTAGTTCAGATGTTACTTATCCACTGCAGTTAGAAAGTGTTTCTAAGCAATATGTTCACACTACTTTTTGCTATTTAGAAAATAAATTCTTGCTTACTCTCACATGGGATGCATGCATCACCATATCCCAGTGATGTAACTTGAGATGAGGGATAGTAAGAGATTGGCCAAAACAAATCATATCCTGATAAGACAAAAAAGAAAAAGAAAAAAGAAGATTTACTTCCTGCAGGCTTTAAATTTGCTAATTATCAACAAAAATGTTGATCAGAAGCCTGGAGTCCTAATTCATATTTAACAAACAAGATTCTTGGCAGAGCTTATTGCAAAACTAAGAGGAAGGAAACCCCAGTGGTCCTATCTGTATTCTTCACAAATTTGTTCACAGAGCTGTCACATACTGGCAAGGAATCCCTCTTTTTTATGTTCTAATATATTAGTACAAGTTTTAACCTTGTCTTCCTGAACCTTTTTGAGCTTTTTGTAGCCTCTTAGAGACCAATTTTATTTTTAATACATAAAAGTGAAATGGAGCATTGAGAATATATTTTCTCATGCTTTTTTTTTTTTTTTTTGATGCAGTATATCATGATTATTTCAGTATCAGACAATGCATTTAATTAATTTCCTAATTGGCAATTACAAAACCAAAAGTATTTATTATGGGGAAGCTTAAGTTAAGAACTAGTTTAATTGCATTATTATTATTACAGATTTGCTTCCTGTTGAAATTTGTCCTTATTTTCTATTAATAGAAAGAAGGGAACTTTACTACCAGCATATCATAATTACTGATTTTATACACATGCCTAGGTTAATATATTTCACAATTCAATCAAAATATATACTAAAATATTTCTATGCTTTTCCTGAAATCTGATGTGACAGCTTATGAAAAAAAAATATGAAAAAATTATGAAGTGAATCTTATATTCTTATTTTCTGTATGCCCATACAAGATGAAGAATTAATCATTCAAAATTATTTGTTAATTTCTGAATTTTAAATGCTTTTGAAGTACATAAGGAGGAATACATATACATACATAAAAACACTTGATTTAGAATAGTTTCCTTCTCTGTTTATTTGATTAAGTCTGTTTGTCCATGCATCACTAACAACTACTATGAACTTTGAAAATCAGTATCTAAAAAGAGGCACTTCGAATAATCTTAATTTTCAGTTGTCATAAATGAATATCAACTGTTTAGATTTATACTTTAATAACTTTGAACGTGTTCAAGACAGAACACATTTTTCTCACCAATGACTACTATTAAATATATTAATAATTAAAAGCTTGTTTACTTTTCCACTGTATGAGAAGTTAAAAAAAGGATTCTTCATTAAATGAGGCATATTAAAGTTAAATTAACTCCATTAATGCTTTTGGTACGAAGACAGACCAAAAAAAACATAGCAAATTATGAAAATAACTAAAAACTAAAGCAAAGGATTCCCAAAGATAGTGTCTGGTGTCAAAGGATTTGGATTGTCAAATCAAACATTTGCCCAAGCTCATAGTGGTTAAAGAACATTCTCCATCAGCACGTACTTTCTATAGCTAATGGAAAGTACTGAGGTAGATTCTTAATCAGTTGCTTTCCTGGGGGGAAAAAAAAGTCTTATGCGCAGAATATTTCAACTTGATGAGATTAAAATACTATAGTATTATCTCAGAAATCTTTACCGAACTATGATTTGCAAAAACAAATGAAATATTTCCCTGTTCCCAGTGTTTTGATTAATCTTCCATTCCCAGTTCAGATTCTTTCCTTTCCACATTCCCTTTTCAGGTTCTCAAATTCCCCCTATGCAGCTTGTGAAATGATTTGCCAATCTCTGTGCACAGGTACTTCTCTCTTTCAAAGTTATCTGCAAGGTGAACTTCAAAATAAACACAGTAATTATGCAGCCCTTAAATTGCAAGCCTAAGACTGCAATATTCTCAAAAGTTCATTAAGAGATGAAGTTTCATAATTACAATCATATTTGTATAGGAATTCCTGGAGTTCCATTTCCTTAAAATATATTTAGGAATAGTTTTTTTTGAAATTAACATTCTTGCTGCATTTAGGAAGATCCTTTTCTCCAGAACCAACTATTAAGTTTTTACGTAAATCTTCCTCTGAGCACCTGGAAAACAGATTTGACTGCCTTATTGTAAAATTAATCACCTGCACAATTTAATTTATTAATGTATGGAAGCAGCCAAGTGATAGCTTTTATTGTCTTCTACTATACCTGCACGAGAAGAACACTTCATAAGAAAGCATGGCTATAAATACAACATTTGGATGTCAGCTACTAATTGGCATTATAAAATAATGACACTTTTCGAGTCAGGAAGACCTTATAACCTCTTAGACTTCAGGGCCGGGTACTCAATGGATAGGGTCTTCAGAGGTGACAGCAAAGCAGAAACAAGATGATATATTTAATCATATTCAAAAAAGTGTGATCACCTCCAGCACCTCACAGCAAGCACTGTTACAGTATAAACTTCACCAAGACTAAAAGGGTTATCTATATTGTTGCTTCGGCTCACAGTTTGAGTCCACAATGGAAATCAAAAATTTTGACAGCATTCTTGGTCAAATTTAGCACAAAGGTGAGACAACAGGATTGCCAGCTTCTACACACTAAGTGATAGAAACTAGCATGAAACTACTGCTGCCCCAGAAGCTGTACAGAAGGAATCACTTTCCTTGCTTGATTTCCAAACCAAGTCAGTGAATTTGACAGTCTTGCCCATGCTCTCAGATCTCATTCCTACCTATCCTAGCCTTAATGTGGCACCATAAGAGGGATTCATATAGTACACTACACACAAATGCGTACACAATCTTAGCAATTAAGTCAGAATATACACATACAAATAAATCTGTTATCCGTGTAATCACTTATTTGTTTACTTTTACATATTTTCAGTCATCTTACTCAAAAAACTAAAAGCAGTGTTTTCCAAAGGGGATATGCACATCATTATTCTCTCAGTATATTCTTTCTCCCATAACTGCTACATCTAGCTAACGGACATGGCAACATCCCAGTTCCCCATCAGTCTGGGGCACTGGCCACAAGAAAAACTTTCTTTTGGACTATTTAAATATGTTCTTAGTTAGCAAGTAACTAGATTGTTTTGCATACTGACTTTTATGCATTATTTTCATATCAGTGTACCTAAATTCAATTCATTTAGGAATAGAAAACAAGTATCATACAAGTGTAGACTTCTAAATTACTATATGAATTACAGTTTATCCACAGTAATTTCTCAGTCTCGTGTTATGAGAAGCATGTGGGACATACACTTAATCCCCAGATTTGATATTTCTATCCTCAACTTTTTCTTGCAGTCCCATAATGGAGCTCTCTTAAAAAACAGCTGAACTAGGAATGTACGAAAGACAGAGGATCATACTGAAAGTGCTAGAAGTGTAGGAAGAAAAAGAAAACATAAATTTGACAGATAAATTTAATGTACAAAAACATGAAGATTAAAGATAAAAAGATAGAGGTGATTGAAATACCTCCCTTCCCCAGTACACTCATTATCTGATAGGAAATGAGAAAAAAGTAGCTTCTCTCACAGCTTCTCCTATTTTATGAGATGTGGGGGAACTTTTAGAACTTTTGTTAAACATGGATTTTTTCCTTTGGTTGTGTATGTTGGGCCTCTAATATTAATGGGAGTTAAATGACGGTGAGGAAAAAAGGACTGTATGTACGTTCTTATCGCACATGACCTTCCTCTGTTTCAGCTTAGTCTTGACTAGGGCTTTCTTTAGCACTCTAGGGCTCAGTACAGCTGATTCCTATTTCTCAGTCTGCTGAAAAAGGAACTCTTCTGCTATCCATAAGCCCATTCTTTTTCTATCAGAATGTACAGCAAGTCCTCTCCTGGCATCTTACTCTCTTCCTATTCTGAAAGAGCTTGTCAGGCTACAAGATGACACGCACCAAGTCATTACCTTTCTTTTTCTGCGCCTCCAGCTTGGAAGAAAGTTTATACAGCAACAACAGTCTGTTTTCCTTTGCATTGTTCTTCCTATTTATTTGTGTTGTGTTTCTGCCACAGTGACTTAATTTGTGCATCTGACAGTACTGTCTCACCCACCTTCCTGCTGCCAGCAGGAAAAGAATTAATGCTTGGTACTGATGGCTGTTGGTGTGTTTGTAAGACTAAACACTTTGGTTTTATTTAACTCAATTTTATTCTTTCTGTTCTGTCCTCTAGGATTGGCATTAATGCCCCACAGGCGAATGAAATGCAGTGTTCCAAAACTTATTTGCTATGTGATTTATTTGCTACATAAATGTTTTTCATTCTTCTCTACCTCGCAGCAGGCTATTCACTGGGTTTTTTTGGAAGAAAAAAAAGAAGAAGAAAGAAGTTATATACTACATAGTATCCAACATTTTTTGAAACTGAAGAGGAAAAGCCATGAGGAAAGAGGGTGAAAGGAAGATTTCACTCACTGCAAATTTCTTGAACCGCTCTGAGCTCACCTGGAAAACAAAGAGACGGAATTTTTCCTCTCAGTAGGCAACTTATTTATACTGCCCATTGTCATTTTTGAGGTAATTACTTTCATCAACACTTCCTTAATTATGTTTCTTGCTTTCTAACCACTGCTTTTTGTATAAATAATTACAAATTCATGGAGACACAGAGAGAAAATATGCTATCTTGCTGATAAAGATTCTCAAGATGGGCTTTGGGATTTCTACATCAACAAGTATTTTATTAATTATAACATAAAACAATTAGCAATGATTACAAAAAAATTTGAAAATTACTAACTGCAGGGTGACAATACAGCATGATGCCAGCTACTGGGCTGTGAGAGGTTTGTAATCTATTTCCTATCAGAGTCTTTGGGTTTGAAATAATCAAACTTGAGAAAAACTATAAAATAACCCAGTTTTCTCCTTTTCCCTCTAGTGTAGAGAGGTAAGATGCTTGCTTGCAGTAGATACACATGAAGTGAGCTAATAATGCATGAAAACACATTGGTAATTTTTATCTCTCCTCTGCTTAACCTCTTTACTTATTCCCTTTCCCATTGACTGGAATACAACTTTAACTCAAAGTTACAAGCCATTCTCACCCATTGCGTCCCCATCATGCTGCTTCTGTTCTGTCTGTGAAGTTCAGCTTTTGCTGAATGTGCCAACACATCGTGCTAGGTGCACAGAAACAAGAGCCCTTCCCAATGCCACAGGTGGAACTGCATTGTAGAAGTGTAAGTGCTGGTGCCATTTTTAGCCAAAAGAATGAAGGGAAGAGAAGACCATCTGCAGTATTTCTGCTGTTCGTGCAGCCAAGGGACTCTGTCCTAGCAAGGGCACTGATATGACTGTCCCAAAGTCAGTTTGACAACAGAAGAGGACAGGGATGCAGTACTTGTCTCAAGTCTAAGGTCTTCTCTTTTTGCAGCTGACAGACTGAAGAGAACTGCACCACAGGCAGCAGAAATGGGTCAAGCACTGGTGATGGGACATCACACTGTGAAGAAAAGCACTCAAGGGGCAGAATCTTTAATATCACTTTAAAAAAAAAAGTTTGTTTTTTTTTTTTTTGTAATTCTGAAGTGCAATTAGACTTTGAACAGTTGCTTAGAGATGACATAGAGAAAAGGTTTGTTAAAGACTAGGCAAGAGGCTCAAAAACATGAGAGAAGAGGTTAAAAAAGAAAACATTTTTTCCAGAATATCTAGGTAATCTTGTATAAACACATTAAAGATAAATAATGATATTTTGTAACATACAACAATGAAATGAGAAGAAGCAATTCTTCAGTACACAACTGATGATATACAACACTGAAAACATGTAGAAAACAAGGTAAAATGAAAAAAAAGGTGCACTTAGTATGTATTAATACTTAAATATCTCATACAAACTATGCATGCACACAAAATATCATTCTGTATGATGAATACTTAGATTGTGATCTAATACAAAGGGCTGCTTTTATTAACAGAGAGAGAAAACCTTTGGAATACTTTCAAGAACTCAGAGTATCTAATTATTATTTTTTTAAGCTACAAATCCTGGCAGTCCAGCAGAGGGTAACCAAAGATTCAAAGCTTTTAATTATTCAAAAAATGTAAAGACACTAAACCTGTCATCTTTAAGAAAGAGAAGCAGGAGGGAGATCAGCAAGACAAACTGTTCCAAAGGCAATAAAAAGGTAAATCATTAAATCTGCACTGCAGGTAGAAATAATAAAAAGCAACTAAAGAAAACACTGGAAAAAAAAAAAAGACATGAAACGAAAGAAGAAATAGACAAGGTGGCATGGGGCTAGAAACAGAACACATTTTGTACAGCTAATATGGTGCCAATGAATAGAGATAGTGAATTAAGTCCTGCCATCCCTTTGGTGATGGCCTTGATCTCTGCTGCTGTGCCCTAAAGGACACACTACTGCACTGTCTTTCACTCTGTCTAAAGTTTTCTTGCCACTGCAGTGTGGTAGTCATCCCTATTACTCAACAATTACCCTAACAACACTATCACCAGTTACTGTTATGTCATTACTATTCAAACTGCTGTTTTTTAAGACCTTTTTCACTTAGGACTTCAACAATTCTTTTTTTCAAGCTGATAAATATTTATGCAGGGAAGAAAATCTGAGACTCTCTCAAAGACAGAAAGACTGGAAAAACTGCTTTAGGAACAAATGCAAGGAAAGGACTCCCATCCTTTTGCTTTCCTAAGACTGTATAAAAGGAACTCCTTGCCAGGAAAATCGTAAAACTAAGGGAGTTAAAATAATAAAGGAAGTTTTAGAAAAGTTTGTGGAAAAAACATAGTATCGTAACTAAAACTGAGCCCCCTGACCTTTGAATACTGTCACCACGATTTGATCACAGATGATTTAGGATAGGATAAATACAATTTTTAAATGAGTTCCTTTCGTAAGAAGGTTTGTCAAATTTGAATCATACTGAAATAACTTCTGAACTACAAATAATTATGGTTTCAGTTATTGAGATTTTAACTATCGTGTGTTTTTCACTCTGCTTCTAAACTGGAGATTACCTGGTTCAAACGCACTGTGCTGCTTATGAACAGTGATAACAAGACCAGTGCTCCAAACTCCTTTAGGCACTTCAGAATAGACTTGCCTCTGGTGTGCCTGTATTCCTCCAATGGATATTATGCCCTATTTCAGTTTTAAAAAATTAAGAAAATGTTTCATTTTCTGAAATGTTTATTATAAAAACTCATAAAAGCATTACCAGAGAACAAGAGGAAAATAGAAGCTGAAAAAAAACTGTATTTAAACCCAATGAACTCATCTGTGAATGGCACCTGTACTCACAGAGTTTTTATTGGGTATACGGATTTCTTGAGGCAGAAATAAACAGCCCAACTTTCAGCCCCTATTTCACAGGACAGCATAGAAGACATGAGGAAGTCAAGTTATTAAATAGACCCTTCTACCCTCTTTTTCACTATTCACGCATATGCTCCTAAATGAAGAGGAGACTGATGCATCATTTTCCAGAATAATGTTTCTTCCCAGTTACCAGAAGGTACACAGAAAATCCTGGATTGTAATTTTCCCCTTTCAAGATAAACCAAACTTTTTGCTGCTCGTGGCACCCAGAAGTTTACAAAAGGGAATCTGAGTTTTAATCATTTTTAAAAATTTGCTGAGCAATTTATTTTCTTTTACCAGCCTATAACATAAGTAAGAACATTTTCCCAATAATTATTTCAAAAAATAATTTCTTAGGGCTTGATTTCTAATTCTATCCAACAATAAATCTAGTAAAGTATTTATATGACTTAATTTAAAGTATTTAATTGAATGATTTAGTTTTGTGTAAATGTAATGAGCCATTTCATAAAATCAATAACATTGTAAAGTATAAACTAAATTATTATAAACGAAGGCAATAAAGATGGAACTCCTCTGTATTAGAGGGGTGACACTTGATTAATGGGCTATTATTACAGGTTGCAGTGGAGCAGGCAGAAAATACTGGGATGAAATTCTCAAAGGTACAAAAGTTTGCTGGCTGGCAAGCATTGAACATGTATGCTATGAGTCTAAATTTCATAAACAGAGTGGACATATTATGAAACATAAGCTGCTCAGGTTAACTCTTAGTTTCCATACATGTCAGCCCACGTAAGGCAGAGAACTCACCCCTCATCCCGCTCTTGAAAATGCCTCCCCTCCCACTCCTGAGCCCAGTGACTGACTTCACTGAAATGCTGTTTGAAAACACAATTGCTAAGAAACATTCTCAGAAACATATGGACAGGGAGGAATAGAGGCAGATGTGAGCTCGTTCTGCTTATGTCTCATAACGATGTCAGTTAAGGCATCCCTTATGCAGGGTACAGCACTCAAGGGAGCACCATGATCCTTGTTACAGGCTTAAGCATGTTGCTGAGCACAGGTGGCTTCAACCAGAATTTCTTCAGATGCCAGCAGCTCAGTACATAGGCAGAAAGTGTCTCTGACTACATATACCTGTGTCATTAGGCCATTAGTGCTTGCTGTCTTCAAAAACAACAACAAAAAAGAATCAACCACCCAAAAGAAACTCAACAGTCTTCAGTCTATGAGTTTGACTGGTAAGAGGTTTTCACATGAAAACTCTCAAAACTTACATGTCTATATTTTCCATTATTAACATCTTAAAAGATTCTGACACCTTCTAACCAAATACATGATAATTTTCTGCAGGCAAGCACACTGCATACCAGCACCTTTAGCTACAGTGAAGAACATGGAGTGGTTTATCTATTACTTAATATTGGTGTCATAAATGCTACACTAGAGACATATGTTCTTACACATCTTTGCTTTGTAACACCTTCAGAATTTGAAAAGTGTGATGTTAATTACATTAAATATTTCAAAATGTGTTTTAGAAGGCAAGGCCTTTGATATTTTTAAAATGCTATTTCTAGCATTTTATGTGTAACACTGAACCTTACCAGTGTATTCAGTTTTCCTGGGCTTTGAAAAATTATTGTCTTTTAATAGTAATTAACAATTTTCTTCGGTACACCGCTGAATGTCCTTTAAAAAAAAAACCTTTTTTCTTTGGCAAAATTTTTATCCTGTGCTGTCTCATTTTTGGATTAGAGGACTATTGAAATACTTTATTAATTACAAGTGTTCATTATCTGTCTCAGCTAGAATAGCTAGAGGTATTTTGGCCTTTGAGTTAACAGCTTAGAGAAAGACATGAGATGAACCACATTTAATTTACCACATAAAAAAAATGAAACAGGAGCCTCTCCTTTGGTTTCTGTATGTTCATTCCACACTAGTATGAGTAATCTGAGAACATCCTGAAGAAAGGAAAGGTAACATAAGAAATGCAAATGGAAGCATAAATAAGAAGAGAGATATAATAATTAAAATAAATAACAAGAAACAACAACAAAAGCAAACTTTGGTTATTCCACTTGACTTCACTGAACCCAGCAGCAGTTTTGGCCTTGTAGGACATACCCTTGTTTATGTGAAAGGAATCATTCTCCAAAACTGTACGTGCAGAGTCCAGAGCTTACACCAAAGATTTTGGTTCTTGTAGCAGAACAGTATTTATGACTCAAAAAAAGATCACAAAATGAAAACAATTACATGAGGTGAAAAACAGCTATGATAAAGAGAAAAGAAGAATGCCAAAGGCAGAAAGTGTCTCAATCTACAATCCTACTTGGAAAGCAGAGGGGAACATGAAAAGCAAAAACATAGGTCAGCCTCAGGCCAGAACAGATTAATAGAGGGAAACAATCAATGATCTGAGAAAGCTATGTGCAAAACCAAGCCACACGCTCACTGAGTTGCAGATTTATAGGCAAATCCAGATCTAAAATTTGCCTCTAAAATGGACAAATGATGGAGGTCAACAAGTCTTTTCCAAAGGCAAAAGCTGCTCGCCTGCTGTTATTTCTTAGTAACGGAGGAAAGAGAGACATCTAGCTGCTAAAATGAAATTAGCAGGATACACTGAGTAGCACAGTTAAACAGCAAGACCCTAACGGGTCCTTAAGCCATGTCAGTGAGACAGTTCGTCCGTATTGCAAAGTGGGCAGGCAGAAAACCATCCGCCATGACTTATGCAACAGGGCTTCCTTAAAAGGCAATGGATTTTCTCTGGGGAAGCTGAACAAAGGTAAGGGATCATTTGTTTCTGAACTGGAACAGCATGGCTTTCAGTCAGAAATCTAAAGAAAGATTGCCTTTATTCATGGGGCGGTTATACTCAGTGTGGGATGCTGAGGTTAGGTAATAAACGATATGGAATGATTAATCAGACCCCTGACAATAAAACTAAATATTTAAAGCAGTTGGAAATACGTTCCAATGGGATTTCCTTCTGAGCTGAAGGCTTCCCATTTTTGCTTAAAGCAGTATTTCTTCATGTCACCAAGGTGCTCAAAGGCTACATTTTCACTTGGGTCTCTCAACAAAATACAGCATCAAAGTACTAAAGAAAAAGCAGGTTGGGCACCTTTATTGATATCCAGCCAAGTGTGCACAGAGGGAAGGTGAAGATTACTGTCATTTACACAAAAATATTTGTCCTTTACACCTGTGAAGTTAAATGAGCTCAGAAAATCTGGTTATAGTATTTTATTTTTCAGATATTTTAACAAGTTTAGTATTTTATTGGCAAATGCTATGGTTTAAGCAATCTGATTTCCACTCATGTGTCCACTGATGAGGTCTGCCTTGTGATCTTAGTTTAGGATGCTTCCTATGCGTACATGGTTTTCGGAGATCTTCATAAAAAATGTTCTAGATTTGAATGTTATGATTCAAATCAACAGTATACTGTTACATAAAGTTAGCAGTTTCCAAAGAAATAAATATGCATGAAGTATAGATTATCTCTTACATATTTAAGGGAAAGAATAGATCAATTAATGAACTATTACACACAAGCACTGAGCATTTCAGTAGATCAGCTTTTCTCTAAAGCTGAAACGATGCATTTTTGTTGCTTACTTTTAAATCAACAGAATGGCAAATCAACAGATGCAAAACAGAAAAAAAATACACTAATCACACTTACCTCACAGTTTCATATGCAACTGATGTCCACATAGAACTTCAGCTTATTACTAACTAATCAGTATGCAGGCAGTCATAGAACTAGTAAAGATTATCTTAAATTTTCACATATGGAGAGATGTTAGCAGCTGATCATTGCATATAAGTGACACTCACTTTGGATTAAATTGGATAATTCATGAATTGTATTGTCCCTTTTGCCACACATTCAACACTGACATGGTCAACAAATTCCACATAAAGAGACTGAAGTTATCTTGTGCTGTTCAGTTTTTTTCCCCTCAGTATCTACTTATCTAAGGACATGCATATCAGTGACACAAGTTGGCTCAGTGAGACCTCTTTAGCACTGAAACTGTGATGCGCCAGCCAAAACTGCCTCAAAAACCCCCAAAAGTGCCATCACTATTATCCATTGCTAGGAGTACCAAATGCCATGAGTGTTAACTCAATAACCAGGGCATGAAAATTGATCTTCTTCACAAACAACTCACAGAAAGCGTCACATGGATATACGGTGGAAAAATCCTTGCTTGCATATAATTGAGAAGAAGTGTTCTCTAATCAACAATATTTATAAAGCTTTTCAGGTTTGATTAAGCAGTGGAAGTTTAGGTCAGCTATTCAACAAGATCAGATTGTGAAGATTTAAAATTTATATATATTTTTTTCTTAAATAAATTTTTTCCCCTTGCAGTAAGAGTTATCCCAAAGCCCAAGTTCCAAATTACTTTTACAGATCTGAAGCTCACCCTGAGGTAAAGAAATCAGCTTTAGTTAGGTATCTCACAGATTTACAATCCCACCCACCTGTTCTACAAACTGCTGGAAATAGGGAGACGTTTGTGACCTTTTTCCAAAGCTTAGAGTGCCTGTTGTTTACAATTTCTCTATTCAATAATGACTGGAAAGGATTTTCCACCTGATGTATATTGGTGCAAACACTTTAAATGCAGCCTTAATTCACATCCCTTTTTCATCAGCTATTTTCCCCTAGGAGATTTAAGTACTTAAGTCTTGCTTAACCCATTGACATTTTCAACATTTTGCATTTGTAGGGCACATTGTGCTAGATACATACACATGTGGCTTAAACCAATGATTAGGACCTTGTGATTCTCAAGTTTGGATCACTTAATGAACTTTTGTAAGTGGTTATAACAGTTTGGCCACCTCTAATGTTCAGGTAGAATGTGATGAACGCTTTAAGGATCAAAACTTCAGACATTATCTGCTTATCTCTGAGTCTGAAAAGTAAGAAGGGAATAAGAGCGTGTGCCCAAGTACAGAGGAAGAGGTGGGAGCTTCTCTGGGACCGGCAGCAGCAAACAGCTTCCTAGATTTTAAAACAGCTCTCTGAAGGAAGGAGAGGCTACCACAAAATACATCATTCATGGGTAAAAATAAATAAATAAGTAAATAAATAAATAAAGACTAGGTAAAATAGGGGAGACAGAATGCATTTTTGCCATAACTGATATGTCTCTTTCACATAGTTCATGTATAGATTTAAAACTATGTACAAGCATGCAGAAGAGTATCCATTACGAGACAACGAACAGAATCTGAAAATCACTAAAAATCCAAATATTTTGAAAAATGTGAATGAAAGAGCAAAATTAGAACTACAGAATTCTTCATTCTCCAATTCTATGGTTGCAAAACACAGTTCATTCTGTCTCAAGTTGCATTTCCTTACCTCAAGCGGAAAATAAGCACAGATCAGAGTTGGAATAAATAAATAAATAAAATGGGAGAACTAACTCGCCTAAGAGAGTTAGATGAGATGACACTGGTCTATTCTCCTTTGTTATTCCATGCCTAATGAAGTGTCTGGATTGTTGGAACAGCTCCTGCAGCATGATCTGATTGTTGTAGTTGCCTGTTTGTTTGCCGTGAGTTATTGTTTTATTTGGCTTTCATTTCTGAGCTGTTTCCTTGGTCTGTTGGGCAGACGGATGCTGCTGGATTGTGTTTATGAGCCTGTAAATGATTGGGGAGCTGTTGCTCTAACATAAGAGATTATGAGAGAGAGAGAGAGGGGTTGTGCTGTGCTAGGAAGAGCACAGACTGCTGCAGCATATGATGGTCTTTCTGTGTCCAAAACCCAAGGCAATATTTGAATGCACAACATAGTGTGGATTTTTTTTCTCCCCAAAAGCAAGCTAGTCAGTCAGTGATGAGAACTCTTACGTATTGCTCATTGTACTCCATACCTAATAGCTTGATAAAGGATTCAGCTTGGTGAGTATCTCCCAGAGTAACTTCTTGCAAGCACTTATATCTGCCCATAAAAAGTATGACAAAGGGTTCTCATCTTCACAACTGTAGATTTGCCTCCCTATTTAAGTTATAGTCACTATTTTTTTTATGCCACATTCTAACATCAATCATCTCACATTGTGCAGAATAAATCAAATCTATTGAAATGAAATTCTCATGCTTCACTGCACATAAGAAAAGAATATTTCATATGAGGCCAGTCAAATACTTTCTGGACCACAGTACAGAAGATATGCATTATTTTGGAGAAAATACTCGCTACTTCTGGAATAATTTAAACTTCTCAGTTTCAGTTTATTATTTCCCTAACCATTTTTAAAGATAACACATAGTGTAATGCATACTCGCAGAATTGTTCTCAAAGTAAAGGGTAGAGGGAAGCTGAAGGGGAAAGAAGAAGGCTGTGTATATTTTCCATATTTATAGAGAGGAATTGTAAATGCCAGATCAAAAATTTGGCACATAAACCTTGAAATCTCAATGCTCACCCGCACCGTCCATCGGAAGATAGCTTCTGCCCTTTGCCAAGGGAATTCAAAATCTGTAACAATACTGAGGGCTAAAAAGTTGCTCATTTATTTCTCCTAAATTGAGGACTTATTAACAAGTACCTTTTGAGGTACTGCCACATGAACACTACAACACATTTTGGTTCATTACACCAAGTGTTTTAGCACCAGTCAGGAATGCTGAGAGCTCAAAAATTCTCATGAGAAATCTCTCTCCCAGGAAACATTTCATCTCAATCATTCCTTTGAATGGGAAGCCAATATGAAATATGGTTTGTTGAGCTGTTTTTTTAAATGGTATAGCTAATGCTACTTTTCTTTTTAGGCTAAGCACAGCACAGAAAAGCAGAGAGATCACCAGCAGAAACCACACAATAAAACAAAGAAACAAAAGGTTTTCTACAGAGGTCTGCAGGTACCACAATCCAGAACATCACCTGCTGTGCTGGAGGCAACTGTGCTATTTTTCAGATGGTTTTCAATTTAACATTCAAGTTCCACAAGAGTCTAGCCTCTTGCTTCTCTGTAGTCTAGGTTAAAGTAGTTCAAAAACATGAAGTAACAAATAGTGACAAGGTTTATATCACGATTTCCTACCTCAATTTCTATGAATAAAGCATTACTGCTGTAGTACGTATGAAGAAGTAGAGAGCCAGGGATCCCTGAATATATACTTCAGTAACCCCTTGGTAAATTCCTCACTTTTCTACAGTGGCAATCTCCCACAGCATCACTCAGAATTATCTGGACAGACAGTTATTTCTCACTCTTGTCAGCTATGCACAGACAGAAGAAAAAGCAACATCCATGAGTAACAAAGTGCAAAAGATAGTCAACTGACTCAGTCAATCCATGAAAGCTTCCCAAACCTGCTTGTACACATGGCAATAGAAAGAATTTCAGCTCCGATCTCTACCAGATAAGTTCTCAGGTTTTAAACAGCTCAGCTCTGCTCCCTCTAAGAATAAAACATTTCATTTAGTATTCCTGTTAAAGCCTGCAATCATACTAACTAAATCACGTGGTCAAAAATACTGAAACCAGCTGCAAAGCCTAAATGAATGAGCCTGTGTTGTACTTGGTCTTTGTCCATTCCCTCCCACAAAACTCTTGGTCTAGGGAACACTTCAATATTATCTGTGAGGCCAAGCGCCATTAAGAGTTAAGATTACAATCCACCTGCAAATTAAGTTGGATGTGCTGGCTATAGTATCAGCTCCTTTCATCAATAAATTCTGCTTCTGCAAGTGGTATTTCAGGCAGTCACTGGGAAACGGGTGACACAGTTGGTTTCACTGGCACCACATGGCAAGGTTTTATTTGTCAACAAATGGGTTTCATGATCCATCATTAACACTTGATTGATTGGCCCGGTGCTTTGGCAGAATAATTTTTTATCACACTTTTCTACTGCAGAATGTATTTCAGGAACCATCTTACCCACTGATTCGTTGGCAGAGGATTCATTGGCAGAAGGCAGAATGTTTCCTTGCATTCTCTGTCGGTCAGCATGCAAGTGTGTAGTAGATAACATGAGGGACTACGTTATGGTTTTGCACGTTACATCTGTTTTTGTTATGATCCGATCTGTCCCTCTTCTTATCACAACAAAAACAAGCCTTACAGAGTTTTGTGATTCAGCTAACATAATCGAGATGTCCTCAGATATAAAATAAAAAAAAAAATAAAAAAAAATAAAAAATCCCAAAAAACCCCAATCCAACCAACACAGCCATTCCCCATCCCAAATTTAAAATACCTACTTTATGGATTTTCTTTATTTCTTTGTGCAATAAATAAATTCAATCAGGAGAGAAATGCACTAACTCACTGTGACAGATTGGACTCCATCTGTCAAGATTTCATGTTTGATATAGACTGGAAATTGTACATAAAAGGGAAATATTCAGGTACTGTTCTTTCAATGAATGTCCCAGAGAGAGATGAAGAGAATGATAAATTGGTTATGGTTACACCCTGAGCCAAGCCATTGGAAGCCTAATTAGGATCCAGAAGGATTGCAGCCAGGAAAGACAGATGCCGGAGAGAAGTGTAGTGGGGAGAAAAGGATATTAGTTTCAACAGGGAAAGACCAAATATACAAATGACCTTAACTGTTAGCCAGGAAAGAATATACTTTGTTAGCCTGATTATAGAAGAAATTTCTATATATGTAATAAAGGATATTTTAGAAATAGCCTAAAAAAAACGACCAAGATGAGCTTTGTTTAGGAAATACATGAGGGAGGAAAGACCATCCACCTGCTCAAAGCATTAGCCTGAAAGCTGGAAACCTTGTAGACTTGCTTTCTGACAGCATGACTTTAACCAAGGCATATAAAAGGTGCATAATGTGTGTTAAAAGACATAGCAGATGTGTGTTAAGAGGTTGCAAAGTGTTCTTTTGAGGCAAGACAAATATAATTGCATGGAAAATGTCCATACTGTAAGTGACTACAAATATTTGAAGACACTCTTTTGTATTTGGAGTGGCTTTTGCACTAAGTAGGAGAAAATAACTCCAGGTGAAAGCACAGGAACAAATTTTAATTTCACCTAATCAAGAGAAATGAAGGACCTGACAAAGAATATTTATGAAAATTCACTTCAGCCCACTGTAAAGAGCCCAGTGGCTAAAACTGACAAGCCAGCAGAGCTAACAGAGGGCACTTCGCTCCTCGGGGACTAGGAGGTGAACCTCTGACAGACAGCAATGCTGACAAGAGATAGAGGGCAAAACCAACTGATCGGTTGAGCTGACCACTTGCACTTGGAGATGTACAGTGAATGAATACAAGACTGGATTTTATTCACGTGTAGCTGTTTCTCAGTTAGAAGCTCAGCGAATGCCCTGACTGCAAGAGGAAACAATGTGGGAGAAACAGAGTGAAGTTTAGAGAAGCTCTGAAATATTTTGATGTGGATTTTCTCAGGCTTAGGATGGTGTCACTGTTCCAAACAAGAAAATCTTTGTCACAAATAACATCCAGCCTTCCCCATAAATTATATCAAAAAGCAAAACAGGAATCATTTTAGACAAAGTTTTAAGGGAGAACTACTTTTTACTGCGTGAAACAAAGGAAAGGTACTAACATGGAGTGAGCAGAAAGACCTCAAGCCTGTAGTACTGGTTTTAAGAGAAGAGAAGCTGCCCTTGGAAAAGGTCACAACATCTATGACTATAGCTCTGCACTTTGATATTAGGTTACACTTTCCCTTTGGATCTATAAATCTGTTTAAAACTCAACCTTCAGACACTAAAGACAAATAGGAGCACGGGCTTAAGTAAATGATCTTCCCATGGTGAAGCAGTGCACTGTCTCTGTTGCACAATCCTTTCCCAATTGCTTACAAGCTCATAAACATTCTTGTTAAGTTTTCAGCTTTGTTAATCTTTGTAAACAAAGATTTACACTACTACTTTCAAAAGGAAAAAATAAATATTTATTTTGGGCTTATGAAAGAGCTATTAATAACAGTGAAATTCTCCAAGCAACACAATGCTGCAAATGAAGCAAATTAGATAAAAGCAGTTCAGACTTCAGGAAGAAAGAAAACCAGATATTTTCCTTGACAGACATGAAAGGAGATACAGATATAACCATACTTATAATTCAAAATGCTATTCATTTCTAGATATATTATCTCATATCAAAAAAAGACAAATGGTAGTGATATTATGCACTAATAAGTATGTTACATGCAGTAAGCTCGGTGGTTTAGACTTTCAGTTTAACAATGCTCAATCTTGTCCTTGGCATAGCAAGACAAATTTGTTTCAGAATAGGACATAATGTATGAGGCTAGCAGAGCAACTGTCAAAAACAACAGGACAATTACTGTAATCTCATCAGTAAACCACAGGCACACAATAATACCTTGCTTAAAGATGTCTGATAAATGAGTTTGAAAATAAGAGAATAAAGAAACCTTCTGAGATCTAATATATGTTTGTTTGGGCAGTGAATTACAATTACAATAATTGAAATGTTTGTGCATTTACAGCACACGAGGATTGGTTATATAGCAGAACTGGGCTATTATTTATCATTTTTATTGTAGAAACAAACAGATTTAATTTAATGATTGAAAACAAAACAAAACAAAACAAACAAACAAAAAACCTGTTACTAGCTGTGATACAATGCTGTAGTACCACAACTGCTTAACAAGGAAACAAAGAACACAGTACTCCATGTCAACATTTATGTTAAAAGTGCCATCTCCATAACTCTGTACTTTCTCCTACTTAATTTGTTTTCTTGCTTCTGACTGATCAAGCTAGAAATAGACTACACCACATACAAAACTAATTACTTATTTTTCTTTTTAGTCTTTCAAATACCAATAAGAAACTAAACATCACAACAAGAATTTCAACAGTAATTGGTCTTCAATGTCACTATATGCCAATGAGCTTCATGATGAAACACAAAGTTTAGTTTAACAAACGTTATGGACAGAACCAAAAAGCCTCACCCTATCACATACCTTTGTTAAGATGACATTAAGATGCACAGTGAATTATAAAAATTATAGAATCATTTGCCAAATACAGCATTGCTGGTATGGTACTGAAAGAGAATGAATATTGAGATAGTGAATGAAAACAGTACAGCAGTTTGTAAATGATATACATAATCTCCAAATTCTAGAAAAAGTCAACGTGAGCGTGGCAAGAGCTACGGAACTCAACTTCCAAATTACATTAAAGTATGAAACTCACGCTTATCCTAGAGTTGTATCTGTGGTGTAACTGGGTATCAGGTCTGTGTCACTGAGCACATCTAGAGCATCTTTCTTCAAATATCTCTGGTGCTCCAGGTCAGTTTTCACATAGATAAGCCAATGGACCATCCCTAAGCTAGGTGCATGAGAGCTCCTAGTCACCTTGAGCATAAAGTTTTGATTAGCAGGTGAAGCAGATCTCCAGCTGGGGATTTTAGCCTGGGGAGCCCATCCCAATCTAGCCAAAGATTCCATTGCAAACGTTTATTTTTTTTTTTAATTAAGCAGTCTATTTATGCCTATGAATATCTATGCAACAGAACTAATAATTAAAGGTCTGTGGTAAAGTATTTCTCATTTTTGAACACAGGCAATCCAGATGTTCCTTAGCATACGTGAAAGCAATGCACATTCAATAAACAGTAAAATAACAGTCAAAATCGAAGATGCAGATATACAAGTAACTAACTACACTGTGCAACTACCATATGGAAATGATTCTCCTGCAATAAATCCACTTCGAGTGCAAGTTCTCACAGTTATTTCCTGTGGATTAAAAGCATACACAAGGGGGACTACTACAGACTAATTTTGCTTTGTAAATCTACACCATAATAATGTACTTTAGATTAACTGTTTCATGTAGCTAACTGGTAAAAACCACTACGCTCTTAATGATGTCAGACATTGATGTCTGAACTAATTAATGTCTATAACCAAGGAGTTGAAATAATTGAAGCCACAGGATTATTCAACACAAATACTTGGTTCAAATTGTTTTCTCACATACATAGTATTCAAACACAAATACACAAAGTTCCCTTAATTTCTCTACTGCGTTTGTTTTAAAAAAAGTATTTCGGATCTTCCTTAGAATTACTACTGATTTTGACTGGTATGTTACATGCCAGTAAGAGGCATTCACTAGTAGATACCTGGATTATCTTAAGATCAATGTCACTTAAGTGAGATCACAGGAAAAAAAAAAGATAACGTTAGCATTGTAATGAAAAGTAAGAAAAGTAATCCAGCATTGCAAGCTAACAATTGCTCAATGACAAAATGATAACCAGATTGAAATAAGTGATCAGTAATTTCCATCCCAATAGCATCATAATGCTGAATGAAAATCTCAAATAGAAATTTAACACTGTTTTTTCTTCCATAAAATCATTTACTACTGTAAACTTGAGACTGATGGAAACATTTGCTTGTGTTAAAGTCAAAGAAATAGTTCAAAAACAATATAGATATCTGTGACTACCCTTCCTGTGACCCATTATATGACACACATTTACTATATGTCAAGGCACAAATTTATCTTTAACTCTCTCATGTTTCCTTAATTATGATAAAATCCTTTTTTTTTTTTCTTTTTCATTTCTCATAATTACATCTACTATGTTGTTGTTTTATTCTGTATTAGAGACAAACTGGAAGTTTAACTCTGAGTGACCCAGCTTTTGACATTGGTAAGATTTAAGGATGACAATTTGGAGATCAAAGGGACTTTACTGGTGTTAGTGGAAGTATACAATTTTTGGATTACGGCAGCTAAAGCAGCGGTCAGACCACAAGATTGTCTCCTTGATTTTTACCATTATATTTGAGAAAAACACATTAATATAGACTTTTTGTGGGCTTCAGATCATGGAGGTGTCATAGGACATTCTCACACATTTCAGTTTTTTGTCTCTTTACTATTGCAAGCAGATTTTCTTCCTAACAGACAAAAATCTGTTTCTTTGTTGTTGTTTCTTAATATGAATTACTATATACAGAATAAAACCAAGAACAGGACAGTGTGGCCGTGACTCTGAATTCATTTTTTATCCCTGCATGATTCAATGTTCATTAAGAGACTCTTAAATCCTTACTCAGGGATTACTTCAACTCCTTTTTAACATGTGAAGTATGCTGCTGGCTGTTTTCCAGGTCCAATGATATAATCTCATTATTTTATAGAATGCCTGAATCTGCACCTAGTGCTTTAAAATAACCATTTTATATTATTTAGGTTGGCCCTTTTTGTTTGCTTAAGCTTAACTTGCTAGCTCAGGTTAGCTTTTTGTCTTGCATGTTTAGGCTTCATTGTGTGCTTGTCAGACATTGAACACTGATTTCCTTTTATTTCTCCTTAACCTTATCCACACTGCACAATTTTCATTCAAGATACAGCACTCAATGCATTAATTGCTTTCAATTTCAGGCTTAGCAAAGGGAATGTTAAAGGGCATGATAAATAAAAGTATAGATGAGATGACTGTGAAGTGATTCTGGCATATGAAAGCAAGATTGTCTAGTCTTCTGATAGATTACTGCATTTGTTTCCACTAAATTGCAGCATAATCTTGTGTAATATTGTGACTGCCTTAAGGTCCTTTTGTGTTAACAAGTTAGATCAGCACCTATGAAAGTGCTCAATGAGAAACAAAGAGCTCAATTTGGGAAGCAGAGGGGGAGCCTGGTGTATTAAGTTCTTAGGTAAAGGTGCCATTTAGGACTCAGTCACTGCTAGCACCAGCGAACAAATCTAGGAAATGTAAAACTATCATTGAAACCTACTAATTAAAGTGCAATTCAAAAGCAACAATTAATGATTAGGTGTATAATTGTTCACAATAACCATTCAGAGGAAAAGAATATTGTCACAGTAATATAAACTGTGTGTGACCCCTGAAGAAACCAGAAAGAGGGTTTTTGCTTGCTTTTAAAATCATCAGAAGTTAGAATGTAAAGCATTCCTGCTTACTATTCATAACACAAAAGGGAGAAAAGTGAATTAAAAGATTTCCTGTGATTACTGTTCAGCAGGAAAATGTGGTATCAATCTACCAGCATTGCTTCTGACTCCATTCTCCATTCCTATAACTACAGAATAGTTTGGGAGCTCAGGTTTGTTAGGCTTTTTATCTTCTGGGCTTTTTAAAACACCAGCAAACATTTGCTAGACAAAGGATGTTAAACACTTGTATGTAATACCTAAACATCTGTACTCGTGTTTTAGACTACTTGTTTTCTTCTCTACCTTCCTCACTGTTGTCTTTCATCACAACTAACTTTACTAACTCTCTTTTTATTTCCCTTTTCATCACTCTCAGTTTTTCTAGCTTATTCTAGTTTGTTCTAGTTATCCTCAGCTGACTTTCTTGGCTACTTGGCACTCCACATTTCTTGCCTCTGACTCCATCTTACATCACTTCAACCTATCAAACTTTTGAAAAAATAGCATAGCAAAATGACACAACCGGAATACAATGACGAAGAAAAAATCACTATTTTTGAAGCTGTATTGCAGAATCACAGAGTTGTAGGGGTAGGAAGGGACCTCTGGGGATCATCAAGTCCAGTCCCTTGCTAAAGCTGGTTCCCCACAATAGGTTGCACAGGAAGGCATCCAAGCGAGTCTTGAACACCTCAAGAAGGAGACTTTACATCTCTGGGCAGCCTGTTCCAGCGCTCTGTTTCCCTGCAGTTTCAGGATTAACTCCTGTTTCTGTCTCCTGATAAGATTTACTGGATACTATTTCAAAAGAACTAACCTTCTTCTTAGTTCAAGGCTGGATGCGTATTTGTAGCAAAGCTAAGTGTAAAGTATCCAGCTACTTTATCTGAACCTCTTGGCAAATTTTACTTATATGGCTTTTTTTTTGCTTTAATTCTTTCTTCCTACTTTCCCACTTGATTGAGGTCTCCACGTAGGTATAGAAATCCCATTTTGCCACTAATGCTTTAGCAACATTTTGACTGGCTTTTGCTATGAAGTGTGGACACTTATCAAAAGATAATCCCATCAATATCCCAAATTTCAGTTTTATTTCCTTAAGTAATACTTTTGCTACTTCTTTTGCCTTGTTGGAGTGACAAGAGAATGCTTCCAGCCAGCCAAAGAGGTGGTGGTCCTTCGTGCTTAGATTTATTTTTGTGCAATCAGGCAGCAGCAGATGCCTCCAAAGAAATTTCACAATGATCAGATTGTTCCAAGTTACACTGCTCCTTTTACATGTTTCTTGCAGCCAACAAAGGTGAATTTTTAAGTCATTTTCTGTGGTAGACTATTTATATTTCTCCCAAATCAATGGGGAAAACACCAGAGTACATCTCAGAGCCTTGGAGACCTGTCAAGTCAGGTCAAACTTGAATCAGTGAGGAGAAAAGTCTGTGCATAATTTGCCTCAGATTTTCATTGCTAAAATGTAATAAAGTACATATTTAATCTGTAAAATAATTTTATGTACAGGACCGGCAATACTGTAAAAATACTAAAAAAAATTACAGAAGGCCAGAAATGCAGATGTTATCATTACTCTGTAAGTGTCCATTCTGGTGAAACCTAAAAAATAAGCCCCAGTTCTATCTGACTTCAATGGATTCAGTATATTAATTGGAAATGGTAAAGAGATTAATTTCATTAAGATACTTCAAATTGAGCGGATGCTTTATTTTGTTAGAGACCACAAGTAAATCCCTAAACAAAGAAATTAGTCAATCTAGTCAAAACAATTATTTAATGTTGTGTTTCATTGTGCCCCTTTGTATTCATTCTTTGTGAAACAGAACTATTCCAATCTTCTCATGTCACTGTTTATGACAATTTTTCGAAAGCTGTAATTACTCTTATCACCCATCCTTGATAATAAAAGTCCCGCTTAGTTTATTGGTTTATGTTAACACTACACACAATCACATTTTAAAAATTGTATTGGACGTAGAGCAAAACTAGTGAAATAATTTACATCCAAGACATAATAAATAGTTGATGTTTTTCATTACAAAAAAAAATATTGGAGGTGTCAAGAGAAAGGTATTTTATTTTGAAGTAAATTGTAGGGCCATCAAATATTCTTGGACTGACAAAGGTAAAGCTAGACTTCTGAGCAGCATTAGGCATCAGACATCAATAGAAACCTTTTTACAATTTATATCAGATACTGTTCTGGGGAAACAGGCAGCATCAACTATGTTAAAGGGTTTTGTTTTATTGGCCAGTTTAGATAGAATTTATCTGATTCAGGCAGGTGGGGAGTATAACTAATATGAAAGGATATATATTTTTTAACCAAATATTTTCTTTTCACAGTAATATTTTCAATGGAAAATGTAAACTTTCCTAAAAGACTTTTGAAGTCCCTTGGGAAAATCAAAGTTGCGATTTTGAAACCATTATATGCAGTAAGAGGAACTGACATGACCTGCCCAAGCAAACAAACAGCAAAGCAATTGACAACAAATACCTCAAAAACAATTCTGTTCACTAAATAAGATTCTTGGAACAGTCCTGAGGTATAAGTAATATAACGGTTAGTGCTCAAAGATTATAATAAGTTAGAGGATAATTTATTTTTGTGTGTGCTTTGCAAAATACAGAAATTCATTTTTTGCAGCTACTTTTTCCATTGCCTGAAATAAACATTAGGGCCTGATCACACATTTAATAAGAATATGCATAACTTTCTGGAATTTTTATCAGGATAAAGAAGGGTATGAGCAATCTAAACAAACAATCCATAGAAATGAGAAATTTTGGCTGTGGGAAAAAAAACAACAAGAAAAAAACAATGCAACTCTTTTCCCTTAGTGGTGTATTGACAAAGACACATTTGATCAGAAACCTCAGTTACTGAAAGACAAACTTTCAAAAAATCCAGAAGTATTTCAGAAAAGGTTGGAGTTGTTATGAAAAACAGTGACACTTCCAGGAAAAACAGACACCTAACAGAGCATGCAACATTGCATAAATGTGGAAGTGCAACTCAGCCTGTGACAGCATCCTTCTGCCATTAGCTAAGGAACAGGTCCCCAGTATAAAAGATCAGTGACAACTCTGCTAGTCATTTGCTATTTCCAGCCTTCCTTATGGGATACATGCCTTTCAGTTTAGCTTGCCTGGCTCTGCTGTGACCCCACTCAGGTTCTAAAGAAAATACATCAAGTCTGTCACTCAGGTGAGAGTCCCATCCTTCAGAAAATGTTCCAGCAGAAATGAGAGAGGGTCAAGTTGTAGTATGAGTACAGGAGCAGCAACAGTGCAAAAGCAGAATAAGAGATTCTCACACTAGTGCAGACTTTTTTGTGACTTGCTTAGTGAGTCCTTAGAGGTGAGTTCTAAATCTCAGTAATAAAACTGACAAATATATTTTAATAAGAATATATTTGCAATTAGTTGAATTTCTAAATACTCTGTAGTGGAAAGTTGGATCAACTACAACTCCTAAGAAAGCCAAATTCTATCTATAAACCCAAAGAGCAGAAAGTCCCCATGATCTTTAGACCAGTCTCACAAAAAGTAGCAATGACACAAGGGAAAATAGTTTAGCTCTTAAAGCATTTACTTCAACAGAATTCTTCTACTCTGCCTGAGTTAACAGTGCCATTTGTTAATATAGCACATAATTTGATTTAAAAGCGAGACCAATTCAAAAATCCCATGTCTGGATATCTATGTGCGTTTACTTTACATAGTGATTGAATAACTTATAACTCCTTGGAAATGCACATTACTGTGAAATATTAATATTTAGGCAGTTTATTACCATTACTAAATGTACTGTTGCAGTATAAATCTTTAAAAGTGCGTCAGGACCTACCTAAGCTTTGTGACGGATTGAACATTAAGGCTTGCATTGGCCTTGGAAAAATCTAATTTCCCAATATTATGACAGCTATACAGTGTGTAAATGCTGAACTCACTGATTACATTTGAGTCAAATATTTATTTACCAACTGACAAACTGTTAGTCTTGGCAAGATATGAAAAACCTGATGCTAATTAAGGAGATAATTCTCTCCTGACGGCATCTAACACTCCATAATGCAGTTTTTCAGAGCAAAATCATCATACCAAAGATTATTATTATTAATAAAGATACGCTATAATTACTTCCATTTCATGTATCTGGCACTATTCAGACAAATACTCTTCAACTTATTTCTTACTTTTCTTTACAACTGTTAAAAAGATACTGTTAACTAGCTGACAATCATTTGGACATATCAAAGTATCAAACATATTGTATTACTATTTCTGACTGTTTGAAAGCATCGCTCACATCATCTCATGAAGTTATATGGATATGGGTAAATGAAAAAAAAATGAAAATATAGAAAACTGAGTCAGAAAGCTTCTGCTAAAGCAGTAATGAAAGAAAGTATTCACAGCCTTGTGTGGTAGGCAGGCAATTGCATACCAGATTTTAGCATTATGAGAAAATGAAGGACAAGATAGGCCACTTAGAGATGGAGAAATTGTTACTATTTAGCTCTACCATATATAGAAGAATGAGTACCTCTTCTATTCTTTCTTCTGTGTCTCTATCTTTTACATAATATTGACCATTGCAAGGAACTTGAGGAATTTATGATTTTTTCCCCCATTTTCTTTTTTGATCCTTTGCAGTTGATCTTCAAACATATAGTAATTTTTCAAATGTTACTTAGAAAAATATCCTAATCAGGAAAAAAATAGCAAAGATAAATTTATTCATTCAGTCTTGAAAATGGAACTGAAGTTCCTCAGAAGTATATATCTCCATGAACTGTAACTGGTGATGATTTTTTTTGAACAGGCAATAATTTTTTTAATCTTTCCTTCAAAATTTGAGATTCAGATATAAAAAGAGTCAGGCAGACAAACTTCTCAAAACGCACCCACTGTTCTTATTATCCGCAATAAAAGAAAAAAAAAACACAACTAATGCAAAGAAGCATATGGAAAAAGACAGGAAGATGACAGATAGAGACAAAGATGTGGAAAGACATTGGGTCAAAGAGCAGATAATGTATGAAGTAAAGAAAATCAGAATACAGGAAGAAGTTAGGATATAGGATTATAAATAATAGTTTTATCTGCCATAGGAAAGTTAGAGATTTTGGAGTTTCTGCTGTTTCTCAGTTTCAATATACAATTTCTACACAAATAATGATTTGAACTTCATAACAGTTTGTAGTATATGCTGGTATGTTATTTGTGTGACATTTTGACTCTTAGACCATTTTCTTTCAGCTAGAATAGATTGATTAAACTCTGAAGAGAGAAGGCATGAGTTAGGATGGGTTTATTTGTTGCTCACATATGGCTTCTGTCATTGTTGCACAAGACATTAACATAGCAACAAAGGGCAACTGTCTAGACCCTGCTGAATCACTTGAGGAGTCACACATATGGTTTCTATTACTCTTTAGATTTCTCAAAAAACTGTTCTTTTTTTTCACCTTCCCCTCAATATATGAGACTATTTTTGTTACTGAAGTCATGCCACAAAACCTCATTTGTGAAATCAGAGTCTGATTCTGCAAACATTTGCCCACCTATGAGTAAAAATCTTTAGGCTACATCATCTTAGTGACTTCAATATGACTCAAGTAATTAAAACTAAAAACACATGCAAGCTGCTCCACTTCAGGATAGAAAATAACTACTTCCATGCCACAGTAGATCAGGTCTGTGGTCTGGTGCACGGTAATGCTGAACCTCAAAAACAACCTCAACATCTGATGCTTACCTTCAGAAGAATAGCCGCCAGCAATGCACACGTGGGAAATCAGCCAAAAAAGGAGAGAAAGCATGTGATCGGAGTCATATTTGCCTCTGAAAATATTTAAGCACAAAATAGTCATAGTTACAAAATAAGAACAATAAACACTTTTCTTTTGAAAAGGTTTTACATACTCAGGCTTAGCTGCCTAAATAAATGCAAATACTATTCATTTGTGGTGGAGGCCATCCCTAATCTGAATGACTCTATTCCCACACAATAGCGCAACTGCTATGTGTTTTAATACAAATGTATGAATATACAAAAATACATACACACACAATCACAAATGTGATCTTATCTGTAAATGATAAAATAAACTGGAAATGACTTTACTGTGAAATGTATATTTACTGGTTTTGATAATTTCATAACTATCAAAGTTATTTTCTAACTTTGGTGAATGATCCCATCGCTTTTGTTTTTCTCCTAGGTTGCTTTTGAACCTACATAAGTTGAAGTTTCTTTTGTAACTAAAACACAGAATTAGGTTTGAAAATTTGTAAAACCAGCAGCACTGACATTTTTTCGTGTGTAAATACATAACAAAATGCTGCATAAGAGAATAAAGACTTAAGTAATACTTCAGGAGAGTGCCTGTATGAATTTACATGAGCTATGCTGTACTCGGAATTTAGCTGAATGCCTTACTGTAAGAAAATCACTCTGTATCCATAATCAGCCAAAAGGACTTTCAATTAACTTCTGCTGGTTGATTAGTTGAACAATACAATCTCTGTGGAGAGCAATACTTGGCTGATACTGTAAGCAATGTAAAATTAAACTCACAGTAAAATAGTCACCATCGAACCATTGTGCTGGTCTGGGCATTCAGTGCATATGTTGGATAAACACTGCTCAGAGTGATCTCTATATGGACAGTTAAAATGCAGTGAATGACTGAGAGATAGGCCAGCTAAACATTACAAGGACATGCTCAAGGCAAATTTCAAGCTGTGTGGCATTAATTCCACAGCATGGACAGCAGAGTTGAAGACTGTCTGCAGGGGCAGAGATTATGTACTGAATCTGTCAAAGTTTATGAGCAAAACTGTATTGACACTGCACATCACTACAGATGCCAGAGAAAAGCAGGTGTTGTGGATAAAGGAATTGCAACCACTATGCCACTGCGAAAATCAGAGCAGTTTCTCAACCAAAGAAACATCAAAGGCAAATATTTCTTTTTACAAAAAATTGATACAAGACTCATTCTTCCCAACATTTACACTCCTTCAAAACACAATTACAAAGTGAACTGGACCACATTCATTCCTGATGCAATCCCACTCAAGTTATTTCAGGGAGAAAATCTAATTCACTTCTGTAAGTCTGCAGCACTTCGATACTTTTTAATTAAGCTGGATTTCCTCTTCATTTTATCTGTTCTGGTTGAAAATGTCAGATTTTTAGAAGGAGATTACTACTGCTACCTATATACTAATAAGAACGAGATGTGTCGGAGAAAGGAATTCAAATTGCTTATTCTGAGTAGAATTATATTAGCTTTTTCCCAAACAAGAAGCTGCCTCAAAATCCAATCAAAACAAATTTTCGCAAAATATTTATGCTGTAGGCCTGCTTTCAAGTATTAACACACTTGAAAGTGAACTGCAGATGTTCATTTGCTGCTTTTTCTATATAGCTGTAAAAAGAGGATACTCCGCTTAGAATCTGCCAGCAGAATACAGGACATGTTTGCATCTTACCAAATAGCCCATTGGTATCTGAGCTGTTCAGATTGCTTCCTTTAATTCCAGCTAAGGTAACAATCTGTATGAGCTACCACTTTTTTTTTTTTTTTGTCAGTTGACATTATCCATTCTTATGCAGCCTCTGGTGAATTTCCCCTCTGGTACAGACGCACAAGCATTAACATAAAGATGCTCCCATCTGCACTGAACAGGCAGAGCTAGAGCCAGGTCTTGAACATCTCTTTCAATTGACTTTAGTCACACATCCTCTATGCATACATTCCTAATTCCATTTACTATACTTGTCCTTGCATATGTTTTTGCATTATTCAGCAACAAATTCAGTCCTCAGGCGTAAACAAACAAATTGCGTATGTTTCATTAGCTACAGAAGGGTCTAATTGCAATATGCAGAGATACAGAAGTAAGAAATTCCAAAATTCAAGGACCTGGCAGAATTGTTACTGGTTGTATCACAAATTGCATATACTTAAAGCAAACTTTATAATACAATTAATTCAATAGATACAAATGTAATGAAAACCTGAAAGGAAAATCAAAAAGTAATACATATTAGAGCATTAGCATCCCAGGGAAAAATACACTCAGCTATAAACTGGCCAAACACAATTACAATTTCAATTTCTCAATGGGTAGCAAGGGTTTAAGACCCTTCTCCTATTCAACAGAAAGAGTTGATGAGATTTTACATTAATGAAGTAACAAATAAAGCTCAGAGAATATGAAACCCTGTATTTATCTGATGGCTTATAAGAATGAACATGAAAAATTGTTTTATAATGAACTACCACAAATATAACTAATCCTCACTATAGAAGAAAACTAATGTGTTCCTTTGGGAAAATACTTACTCTAACTGTTAAGTTTTTAAAAGTACTAAGTAAAACTAAAACTTCAAATAGGATATTTTTTCTTCCTTGATACTTACAATGCACTTTCTGGAATCAGTGAATTCCAGGTTTTACAGGAGGGGACGGGACCAGAACATAAATAACAATAAACAGATTGCTTCTCTATTCCCAGAGTAACATAATCATTCCATACATTTGTTTCAACTTAAGTTATATTTTAAAAATACCCATGAATCTAACACTACCTCCAGGTTCTTATATTCATTTGAATTTTAACAGATTCACTGAATTTTCTCATTCTCACTGTCTCATTGCACAACTCATGCCACTGCTATACAGTCCTTACTTTGCCTGAGAGCATAAAATAGCTCTGGTAAACCACTTCAGATTCACTTCCTTACCTGACTACATTCCCACTGAGGAACTGTTGAGGTATAATATCTTATGTGACCTTAGGTACGGTATTTATGGATGAATTTACAAACATATTTAGTGACTTACGAGCACAAGATGCACCAAATGTTGAAGAAATTGTAGTTGTATGCCATTAAACACAATTAAAGCTTCCACTTCTCTCTATCTCAACCTCATATAACTACAAAGAAAATTCTAAAAGGGACTTTCATGAGATATGAGCACTGAACCAATTTACCACTTCTGATTAAAGTTGGAGTTAGGAGAGAGTCTGATGTGACTATAAAAAAATTAAGTTCGTAGGAAGACAAATGGCAGCCAAGCACTTCACCAGATATCTTATAATTAAGAAAGTGTCAGAACCTCTGTTCTGCATTTTTTCTGTTGAGTTTAATAAAAAAGATCATTGTTTCCATGGCTAGCACATGTTGGAATTTTTATTAGGTACTGCCTTCTAACAAATGAAAAATACAAGAGCAAAACTGTTTTGTTTTTTGAATGTCACTGATTCTTCAGGTTTAATGCATCTAATTTCCTCCTTCTTTAGCTATGGTACTAGTTTAGCTGTCTGCAGAATTAGACAGTGCTCAGGCACAAATACGGAAGAGTCAGTGGTTGGCAACTGAAATGAGATTTCATAAATCAAAGGAATACAACATTCCCGGCTAGAGGAAAGCTGGCTCTGCACTATTTTAAAGCAGCATTTTAATCCAGGCACAAAATGATGTTATCATAGTGCCAGCACCAGTTATTCCTTTATATATTATTGGTGTCTTTTCATATCTTGTACAACCTTCCTTCAACAAAAACATCCTTTCCATACGTATTAAAGATTTTCTCCCCCAGTTTTACTTTCTAAAAATCTCCTTTATTTGATTTTGCAGTTTTGCTGTTAAATATTTTCTTTTACTCAGTGTTCATTTCCCTCATGCAAAGATTTTGGCTTTATTTTTAATGTCTTATATAATTACTCACTACTACCTTATTAAAGTCGAACACCAGTAGCTTCAGTTATCTTGTGAATGAGTTAACAAGTAAAAACATCCCCCTAGTACTCCTTCCCCCGACCCTGAGAAGCATGTCTTATATATCAGAAGCGGAAGGATTAAAGTATTTTATAAGTCCTCAAAGTACAGGATCTTTGGTTCCTGTATTCCAAGATGTTATTCTTTTTTTTGCAATGAGGGAAGAATCAGCTTAAAACTGAAAAGAAAGAACAAGGCAAAGTGGAATTCATCTATAGCAAGACTTTGTAAAAACAGTCACCTTGAATACATTTCTCCTAAATGAAGTGACACTACCAGAATTTCAGAAGCTTGAAGTTCTACTCTGCAAGCAGACAATAAACGATATTATCTGAGAATCATTTCAGATTACCATAAGATTATTTGCTCACAGTTATTCATTCTGATTCCATTAAAATACAGATGAAGGCAATAGCAACAGGTTTCTTTGTTGCCTCTGAAAAGCCTTTAGCAAGTGTACTGCTTGGCTCCATAGCTAGCAGCAATCAGCCACCCAGGTATTTTGGTCTGGGTTAGGTAAGCAGTCCTTGCAGCTGAGCCTACTGGCCACCCCAAGCACCACATTGCCTCCCCTCTCCTCTCGTGTTAGAATTGCGTTCCTGCAAGGCTGCGCACAGCTGCACATGTCACAGCCAGGGCTCGGCCACAAGTGCTGCTGCACCCGCAGAGCTGAACGGGAGAAGAGATGGAGGGGACTTGCTTCCAGGGCAGAGCAGTGACGAACAGCTGTAAGGAGCAATATTTTCACCCAGCTCAGACTCTCACAGTGACCCCTTACTTAGTGTAGGTAATGAAGTCTGCTGCTTGTACTAGCACTGATGACTCTTCTCTGAAACCACAGTAAGTCAGAGGACAGACTGTGCTAATGGGACACCCTAGATGGCTGGCATTTACAACAGATTAGCTATTCTGAACAGCAGTTTGTCCTTGACTGAAAAGGAAGCAAATCTCCAGTATAAACAAGAACTCAAAAAACAAATGGGGACAGAAGCCAAGGAGCAAGGACGACTTTACAGCACTGTAGAGTATATCACTTTATTTTCTTTATACAGCTATTTAAAATTAGCATTTTATCATTCTTTTCTGAACAGCCTTTTATGAAGGAAATCAGGTATTCTCACAGCTGTGATTCTTAGTGTCATTTGCGAATGGGAAGCTCAGGTCATCTTAGCATCTTTTGACAGTATGCAATGTAATTGACCCCTGGCTGATGTCTTCATTTGAAGGAAATAATTTTCTAATTATTTCAAATTTTCCAATTCACATCAACACTGAAACTTGGGTCAAGCCCTGTCCTCTTAAGAACAAAGAGCTTGTGGAATAAGAAAAAGTAGACAATCTAAAATAGGGATGACCTGGACTCACAGTTCTCAGTACCATCATGTGCATCACACTGTTGGATGCCTCTTTTGTGCTTCACTACAGCTTAAACATCGGGGAGAGGAAAGGGACCTAGGTTTGTGCAAATGCACTAGATCTGTAACGCAGGTTTCCAAAATAAAATGAAAAAAATCACCAGATGAATACTAAAGTAATTAAAGCCTATCAAATTGATCCTTATTGCACTTACACTACTGGCAGGATATATTCCTTCAGATACGGCTCTATTGAATTCCCATTATCTTAACTGAAAGCATAATAACGCAGAGCCACAGCCTGTTCTAAAAACGGTTCTTTGAGCTTTTTCACGACTGATCATAAAATAGACTTATCGGAAAATTATAAAACAATTCTTCATTTATGTACAGGTATGAAAATGCAGGCTCCAGTCACAATCTGTCACATTTTTACAGAGTAGCACAAACTCTACGATAGACACCTAGTTTAAACACTAAAATAAAGATGATATGACTCAAATGAAGGCCTAAGGGCTTACATGCTCTAAAGTTGAAAAATTTTAGTTATAGGAAAACCAAATTAAATCCATTCATCTTTGACTTTGAAGTTTCAAACTGATCTGTAATGAAAATTTATTTCAGTTTCTATATACGACTTATTTAATTGCTCCATAAAGCTCTGCAGAATGACCAGATGTTTGCAAAATCCAGGATCTGATTCTGGGAAGGTTTTTGTGTTTCTGAGCTCTCCATGTTCTAACAAAGAAATACTGTGATTCCCCAACATGCTTTTTCTAAATAACATGAATCCTACTGATGAGATCATGTGCAGACCCCTAAACGAACCTCCAATAGAGTCAATGACCTGAGCTCTCCAATGCCCTATTTTGGGGTTGCCAAGGGAGCTATAGCACCCCCCTCATATAGGCCTGGTCAAGATGATACAAGGACCAGGACATAGGTGACCTGTCTACTATGTAACACCCCTTTCATGAGAATAAAAGTAGACCACTGAAGGACCAATCAACAGAAGCTGTTGGGCATCCAAAGTGGAATTAAATTCAGGAAAGAGATTCTCAATACTCTCGTATGATACTAAGATTTTCACTAGTAAAGCATGATCAGCTTAGTCTTGGGATGGCTGATAGGTACCTTATTGCTACATCCCTTTCCTGTGCTTCCTTGAACTCAGTGCATATTCTGCTCTGGAACCAGGAGGCCAAGAGCCAAGGAAACCATTGCTCTATCCATTTCCCTGTTGGCATTAGAAATCCTGTAAACCTTGAAACTGCAAGCTGAATCCAGGACACTCAGGGCTCCCTCATTTGCAAAGCTGTAAGCCTGGAAGATCCGGGCTGGGTTCCCAGGTCCTGTGGCATTTAGGCAGTATGGATTGCAGAGCACCATAAGGCACAGATCCTGAGAACCCTGCATCTGCTCAGGGAAATTGATATTCAGGGAAAAGCAGAGAAATTGAAATGCACCAAAAAAAAAAAACAGTTTTACAGAGCAGCTGTGTTATGGAGACAGTGCATATTGTTTGGAAGCATTATAATTTATTCTCCTGAGTTTCTGTTAGGGGAGTAGCAGTAGGTTTTTGTCGATGGCTTTTTTTTTAAGCTCTCATTTAAAAGAAACTACAAAAAGTCTCTGTGCAAGGTCCTCCTCTTCCCCTCCCACCTCTTCTTTTTTTGTCAAATTGCTAAAAGAGAACACAAGAAATAAAAAAGTACAATGGCTCTGATAAGGAATAGACGAGACAAAATAAAAATGGTGGTCACAAGTTCAGAGAAAAGAAACTTAAAAAAAACCCTATGACATGAGATCTGTGCTCCCTAAAGTTACAGAGCAGCAAACAATATAGGAAGACATTGATTGATACTAGCAAGCTAAAATAGCATATGAATATGCACGACTGACTGGATGTCTCACAATGGTTAATCATCATCTAGTGTAAGCTTCAGCCACTGCACGTGGATGCAGGTCAAAAACCCTGCAGGACATTAAGAAAGCCTAGAGATGGATCTGCTCAAGCGCTCATTGGTGACAGATTTTACTAAGGAGTTATCTCTCCTTCTCCATCAGTTGTAGTAGAAAAAGTAATGGATTCTCTCCATCTTTCATGTCTTGATGTGAGTAGCCTCCTTTCTCTGAAAAAAAAAGGAGTAGGTAGGCATATATAAGCAAGAATGCAGGATTTTCCCAGATCCATCTCTATTTTCTACACCTTTGTTTTTATCATGATTAACTCTTAATTACTATTTGTGACTGCAGTTTAACAATATTTTCCTCTATTATGTAAATGCTGAGTGACACATAGGTGCAGAACTGAAAAGTAGATCAAATCTGTTGAGTTCTTTTCAGTAATGACAGATGGGGATTGTCTGTTGCTCTGTTATGACAAATGAGTCTTACAGCTGTGACTCTGACTTGACTATTATCATCTACTTAATCAATCAGTGAAATTTCAGGCAAATGAAGTTCCAACTCAAAGGTCAGAAGTGGTAAGCACTAGTGTACTTGGTGCTGCATAGCATTTTAATTAATTAAATGGTTCTGTACATATGTATGGCTTTTATTTGGAATTTATTCATGATTTTCCATTAATCACTGACATCCTGACACCTAATTAGTAAAGAGGACAAACACTGACAGGTTACATAGGGTGAGAACTACCATACATATTTTAATAATCAAAGTTGAGACGGCAAGGAAAATAAATCAGGACTTCAAAATTAAGAGCGGCATCTAGTACTTAATTAGTTTCATCTGACATACTCTATTCCATTTCACTACAGAGTGTTCAGGCTCACTCTAAGGCAAACAAAGAGAAATTAAAGCCAAAAAGAAAAGCCTTCAAAAATATTTTATACAATTCCACAAAACTTCATTAGTGTATACTGTCATTCATTATAAAATTAATACTGTAATTCATTAAAAAATATTGCAGAACTCAGTCATCAGGTTCTTTGGAGAACATCACTGAGATCACGTTTGGCTCCAAAAGCATTGCTGCCATCTGTGCCCTCAGCCTCCATCTTATGATCTGAGTGTAGTAAGGATTTGGAAGATCTCTGAGAACTGGGCCCTACCCCTGTTCAGAAGTCTCAGGGTAGAACTTACTTTGTTAGAAAATCTTTTTACACTAAATAATTCTTTCTTTGCTAATTAATAATTAACTTTTCCAGAAAATTTAGCTGGGAATGTGTATTTCAATTATTTTCATCGTGTCATTTTCTTTTCTTGGAGTTCTGTTTTGAAATTGATTTTTTCTTTTAATTTTGAAAAACATTAAACTCCAAAAAAAGTATTATCCATTTTTCTCCACCCTGGTCAAGTTTCAGTTCATACTGGAATTATTTTCCCTTACTTTGCTTCAGCTAAAGAACCAAAGCACTGAGTTATTCATGCAGCTATACTGTTCTGTAGCTCACATACAAGGTTTTGTTTCCCTAGTGGACAGTAATTAGCTCTTCAAAAACTATCAGGTACATTTCCTCTCAAGAGATCATTCGGACAACTTTGAGTTGAAGTTGAGATGTTCTTCCAAACACTCAACTTTACAGATTTCATCTACTGTTATATCAAGAGCATATAAATTGAAAGCTATTTGACTGAATTGGTGTAATTCAGGAAACAAATATTCTGATACCGTGCAGATAACCTCTTTTCTAACAGTGAATTTAGAAGAAATTTGTTCTTTTATTTAGATAACTTATAATAGTGCTGTTTCTTAGCAACAGCATGTGATAGACGACTTAAGACATACAAGAAGCAACAAGCACTGCATTTGTTAGAACAGTGAAAACTGGAAAGAAATAGCAAAATTAAATTTTATTATTTGTCTGTTTCTTTCCCAAACAGATACATATATCAGTGCTATTTGGGAATTCACTATTCACAGAGCTAAGCATGTCCTCTTTTCCTCGAGACACAGTACACTGTGCAAAATATTTCATTATAAATCAGGTTGCAGAAGTGCAACTTCAAGTAGCTGAAAGGATGGAGATGGAAGACATTAAAAAAGCACCGACCCAGCTCAACAAAGAAAATAGCAATCCTGAAGATTCTAGTTGTTTTTTTTTCAAGTAGTTAAAATGTTTCTCCTGCATAGATATTGATAGAATACACTTTTGTGATGACTCAAACCATGGAATGAATGAGTGAATTATGAAATAATATTCATAGTAATGTCTTATCAGGAGCAGAGTAGTAAGTACTCTTATAAGAAAGATCATCGTTCCCTCCCTCCTCCTCCTCAGCAGCAAGTAACTTCAGCCACAGAATAAGCATAACTGACTACAAGTCACAAGAGCAAAATGAACAATTACATACCCTGAGACTGCTATGACTAGAGGACTTTTATACAAAAGGAGTTTGGAAAAAAAATTTTGTCAGTTGCACTAAATTACTCAAAATTGCTATTTAAAAGAAGCTAAATGCTCTAGTTGTGCCACTTTTAAGATGGCATTTTGTGCATTTAACCATCTGTTTAAGAGTTACTTTCTGCATTTGAAAACACCCTCAAATCTGCCTTTTTCTGATGGCATTTATCCTCCCTTTTTCTCAGTAGCTCATGCCAGACTCCAGTGGTGCAGAATGATTGGAAATTTTTTCTCCTCCTGTGAACAACAAGTGAACCATCCATCTTAAACAGCAAAGACTATCACCGCTCCCTTCCAGCAAACTGAAACAGATAGGTAGCAATTTAGCATGTTCTGATCAAGAAATTTTGCTGCAGATGAAAGGGAACTTTCTAATGACTGAATATGACAATGGATCTGTGTTTACATAGTATTGGTATTCAAGCTAATCTGAATAGCCATATGATCTAGCTTTTACTGTGGAGAGTCAAAAAATCCATACAATATTATTTTTGCCTCTGCAGAAAAAGATCTTCTTTGAAAACATAGTTTAAAATGACAGCACGGTCAACTTGTGCTTTTAACGCAGAGAGATTACAAGTTACATTTTTTTGAGACTGCTGGAATTCATTGGGTACTCTCACAGCAGAGGTTTGTTTTCAGATTCTTTCTGAAATACAATTTCAGAATTAAATGAAATAAAAGTCAAAAGAGGCAATATAAAAGACTTCTGTGTGGTCATCATTAAGTTACGTGTGATCTCTACTCATCATTTAATCTTTGTAAAACATGCTTTATTCCAGAGGATACCAAGGCATCAGCATCACTCCCAGAACTGAAACGCAATTCCTTCAGGAGTGGAATACAACAAATATTTAATAAAAACAGTTTAAAATGCTGAGTGCTCCATATTGCATAAAGCAGGAAATAAGTGTAATAGAATAGAAAGTTGTGACAAAATGATGGAATGGGACCTCTGCTAGCATATACATATGCTATAATCTCTGTAGGAGTATGTACATGCAGTGTTCATTCCACTTCAGGGGATATGCAAAATACATATAATTAGCAAGTGTTCATACATTACTAATCTCTCTTATGTGTGTGAACTAGGCACTTAAAGTTGGGTAATATAGATGAAAATTACTAGCTTCAAAATGCTTTGCTTTAAAATGAATTATGAAGCATTTTTGCTTTCCTTACTAAGTCTGGGGTTAAATTCTAGGGTTAAATTCAGTTACTCCTATGCAGCTAGTCTGAATAGTAACTGCCCCAAGGCAAATTCTCATGCTAAATGTGTGACTATATTATCTCTACAGCATCCCCTTGCAGCAGACTTCTCTGCTTCGTTCTGTCTCTTTTGATAAAGATTATTTTTCTTCTTAATTTCCCTGTGTTATGCTATGCTGTTGCATCTACCCACCTCACTTTCTTAAAAGCTGTTCATATCAAATCTATCACTCCATTAGTAGCCATAATGAATTATTGCTAGGCAACCCTAAGCAATATGCTTAGTACAAGTATGTCACTATTTCATAGTTCAGACATTTATTTCTATGCTTTGACATCACAAAGTGGATTTAATATTTTTTTTGGCTATCTGTAGCTAATACAAGCATAGCACCGTGAGCCACATATGCTATGTTGATTGCAATATTATGATGATAGTAAGTGAAATTATTATTCATTGCAATTTGTGCTTCTTCACAAGCGTCTTCTGTCTCAAACCATATATCCCGTGAACCAAAGGTCTAGATCTGCTGTAGATCTGTACATACATTTGGAATATGCTCTGTCCCAAGTGCATACTGAATACCATTCAGATCCCTTAATAATTTCCAATCCTGAATCCAAGTATGTATGACATGATTATCATTTTGAAAAACTTTCCACAGAAATAGCGTGAGAGCAAATCTGTTCTCAATTCTATCAATTATTTCAAAGTATTTTTTGAAAAAGTTGTGTGTGCACAAACCTAAACCTAATAGCTTGATTATAACCTTATCACACTGTGATGTATCTGTTTCTAAGGTGAGAAAAATGTCAGATGGGTGAGACAAGAAACAGAGAACTTGTACACAGAAATTGCTAGTGAATGCAACTTCAGCTTCCTGCAAGCATCATTCAAGTAGTCTGACAACCTAGGAGATAAATATGAAGAAATCAAAGAGCTGTCACATGACATGATAAAGTGATCAGTGGCTCAGATTTGTTCTGCAGTGAGTATGATCCAGCTACAGAGGAGTTTATGAGGGCTGCTCTGAAAGTAATGCCTCCTATTTTATTATGTCGGCCCATGATGTCAGAGGCAGATGGTGGTGGTACAGCAGTAGAGTAACTTTTCTGCCAATATTCCATCACATTTTGTTGCCATGTGACAGATGGCAGCAGAGGGTCAGTCTGAGAGAATGACATCCGACATGGAAATGAGCACAAAGCAAAAGTGTGGGATTGAATTCCTCCATGTGGAAAAAATGGCACCCATTGACATTCATTGAAGCTTGCTGAACATTTATGGAGCCCAAGCAGTGTATGTGAGCACAGTGAGGCTCTGCTGGTACACTTCAGCAGTGGTGATAGCAATAGTGGGTCACCTCCACTGGTACAGATTTTTACAAGTGTGACATCTGGTTCAGTGTTGGTGAAAATACACAGCGGTGACTATGTTGAAAATTAGTCTCTTGTAGCTGAGAATTTGCTCTATCAAATACCGCCATTGTGTTCTTTGAAACTGCTGTAGTAGGAAACATTACTTTTGGAGCAAACTACTTACATATATCCCCATTAACTATGAATTCCAATTTTTCATTGGAATTATTGAAGCTTTCAAACTAAACAGAGGAACAGAATGAAAAAGAACAAGCAACGAACAAATCATTAGAAAAGTCACACTGAGTGAGCCCAAGATCAATCTAGCACATTATCCTACTTCTTACAGTGTCAGTAGTGAATTCTTCTCTTGAATTTGAAGATATAGAAGATAATTCACTCATCACCATTTTATATCAATCTTAATGTTGTTATCACTCTCTATATATCCATCTTAGGCAAATGTGTTCCAGACTTTCAAATTCTAGTTTAGTTATTTTTCATTTTGGTGCCTCTTCTCAGTTCCTCCTCTGTTTCAAGGACTCTTTGCTGATCTGACTCCCTTTGGTGTAGTCAACTCTAATGGTACATTGTGGTTTTTACATTTACAAGTGAACTGTCATTATATAAGATACAAAAGGACCCATGTGTGTGTTCAGCCAGCGTATCACTTCATACATCAAGAACTTAAAATGTTTACTGGAAGTATCAAACAATTTTTCTTCTATGCACAGAACAAAAATTACTACTGTAATCATTATTACTATTGTTACAGTACAAATTACTACTACTGTCTACATTGCATTTCATCCGAAACACATAAAGTATATAAATTCTTTTCTGCTTTAGTGTTGTAAAATTATTGTGACTTCTGGATGTTTTTGTTCTTTATTTTATTATTATTTTTATTAAACCATACTCCTGGCATGAATCGTGAATTCATATCAGAAGAAACTCTGTTCTGTAGCACAGATACAGGGATTCGCTTTTAAGAGCAAAACATTGTAAGGCTTCACTTCACAGGCTGGGACTATTGTACATTTTGCTCAGTAGACAATATAGTGTGTTGCCTTTTGCTCCTTATTTGAACAGGCAGGGAAAAAAGCAATGTTTGATTGCTGCCTAGCATATTGTTTTCTATTTTTGTCTCCTAATCACAAAATATCCTGTAGACCTAGCTTTAACTAACATGCCAAAGCAAGAATCTAGAAGTGTTTCTTAAAATGCTACAGTACAATCTAAATATAACATATTTTAAAGAGGATCTGATTTCTAAGAGAGAAACAGTCTAGATGAAAAGAATGGATAGGGAGCCATAGAGGTGGCTCAGAACTGCTACAGAACCAATGTTCCTTGCAAGAATGGAAACTGAAAAATTGGTTAAAAAAAAAAAAAAAGAATAAATAAAAGGCATCTGAACACTTTGGGATAAGAGAATCACCAAGTTTCCAAGGGCAGACAGTGGAGGAAAAGTGTAGGTTATGATGCTGACTTCAGAGTCCTCAGAAAGAAGCTCTAATGCATACAGTCCTTTAAGATGACAGATAAGTAATTGCAAACTTACAGTGCAGCAACAGGTAGGGTTATTATGTATGTGTTTGTTTTTAAATCTGTCCAACTGTTATGTCAGACAGAATACTTTCTTCAGAACTGAATAGTTATGTAGGCTGATATGCAATTACGTTTGCTGACTCTACTCCAAGTCTCTAGTATATCAAACACCCTGCAAGTTAACTTGTGCATCACTGTTCCTCCCTTTGCCAAGTTAGAGGACACTGAAATTCAGCACCGAAGTCCTAACAACAGACTGAAAGTACTGGGAATGGTGTTAAGAAAGTATATTTTGCTAGCAGAAATTATAAAAGAACATTAAAAAAAAAAAAAAAGTAATATTAAACTGATAGTCAGTAAAGTTGAATGTAAAAAAGAAATTATGGAAAACTTAGTAAAAATATTTGAGCTAACTAAAAGATGTCAAAGTCTGATTTCAAGGACATCAAGGATGTGTTTCACTAATTCTGCAACCTATTTTTCTTAATATTTGTATAGATCTTAAATGTTCAAATCTCACTAATTTTGAAGATTATTTTTATAGGATTACGGTTTATTTATGAACACTTTTTTTTTTTTTTTTTTCACAGAGAACTACAGAATCTTTTCTGTTTCCTTTATATTAAATTTACTTTAAAAGCAAAAATAAAGGGAGCCTTCCTCTTAGCCTGTCAGATCAACAGCAGGAGACCACTACTATGATTCCAACATTTGAGAAATGATGAATACTTCTAGTCACTACAAGACTGAAAATAAATAGTCACCCCTCGTGAACAAAATTATTTGAAGCATGGTCCTCCATTATTAGTATAGATCATCTCCTACTGTGCTATAAATCTTTCAAAATGGATTGCCTCCACTTACTCCTGTTCAGAAACTATCACTGTCACATTACATGATACTTAAAAAGGGCACATACAGTAAAGAATATCAAATGACAACATGAAAATACTGACCAGAAATGGAAATGAAGAATTATTAGGCAAGAGTAAAACAGTGTGTTTGAAAATGAGCCAAGAAGAATTATTGTGTACTTTTAGAAAAGCAAGGTAAACATTAAAAAAGAAACTGAAACAGAAATAGTCTTTGATACACATGAAACTATTAGTAAGTGTATCTAGATACTACATTGGTAAAAGGAGGATAAAAACCTTTTCTTAAAGTGCAGCTTCCCAACAAATCCACAAGGAAGAGGAAATCAGCAGTTACAAGAAGACTTCAGTGTATCAATTCTATTGTAGACCATATGCCCACAAAGGAATCAAGTTCTTCTAAACATCAATGCAAGTGCTCATCTACACTCAAACACTACTGACCACAATGTCATCAGGAAAGTATAACATGATTTAAACTGTAAAGACAGAATAAGAGCATTGAAAAGAATATCAAAAAACCTTCAAATTAATTGGGCTAAAAAAACCCACCAAACACTGGCAGAATAAATCTCTTTCACAAAACACCCTTTTCACTTAGTTTTCCTCTTACTTCTACTGCTTTGAAGATTTAGTCCATTACCTTGCATGACATTTTCTCTCATGGTCCCAAATCCAAGGACTCCAATGCAGAGGTGTCAGAGATGTACTTTTTTTTTTAACCCTTAGGCTGTTTTTTTTTCTTTTTTTTTCTATCCATTAGGCTTCAGGTTTCAACTGAAATGACTGAAGCAGTTTGATTATTTAAATAAATATGATATCTTCAGATTTCAGGAAATTTCACAAGAAATGACCACTGTTCAAATGCCAAAAAGAATAAATAAACAATATTTTGAAAGTATAATGCCTTCTCTATGGGAATCCAAGTAATCTTTGACAAATAATCTAATCATAAAAACAAACTGGATCTCTCATACAGCTGGGAAATATTCTCAGGTAATATTCCACTAAGCTGCTTACTTTATGAAAAAACATTATGAATCCATAAAAATCCTGTAAAATAAATAAATTGAAATGCATATTGTTGTAGTTCATGATGTTAATGGAAGATGGCAGGCTCCATACTAAGGAGTCCACACACTAAGGAATCCACACAAATATGTAGCCAAAACTTTTCTAAGTTTTGTATTTACTTTTTATACATTAGAGTCATCCCTTCTGTGGCTTTATCACAAGATTAATTTAGATTTCTTCTAGCCTATTCTGTCCTAAAGTCATGCAGTGACTTCAGGACTGCAAAAGAGCTGTTGACATTTCTAACCAGGTTCATTAAAAAAAAACCACAAATGGCATCATATTATTAAACATTTTAGGACTTCAGATAACAAAGTTGTGAGGACTCAGTGAAGCTAAGTGAAGTCAAATGACCAGTCACATTTTTTGTTGACACATTTAGTGTTCTGCACAAATCCAATTACTATTGCAGTGTTCACCCTCTATGAGCACAGCAGTCACAGAGCTCTGTGGGAAATTCTGCACTCTATTTTATCACTATATAATTTGAGAAGTGTTGAATCTTTAGTAAATGTAAAGAGATCAAAGAGTTAATATTTTCCAAGTTGATTTTTCTTAGTTTAAATACAGTTTTCAGACAAATGCAAATGCTAACTTGGAAGTTTGACAACATTTTAGATTAACATTATTAGCAGCTGCTTAATATCTCAAGAATCCTCAGACTTCACTCTAAATTCACTTAAAAGCTGTTCTTCATTATGTGACTGTATGGTGTATTTCTTAATTCATAATGTGAAAATATCATGAGCTCAGACTTTGCTTGAAAAGGAAGTTTAAAGGCCAAACAATCACTGTCAAAATCACATTAAGGACCTTTGTACCAGTAGACCTTTGTAGTCTTGATGGTGGACATACGAATTCTCTACAATGTTGCTAAATTTTTCATCTGTTTCCAGAATTAAGTAAATATACTGAGAAAATCATAGAGAACCATCAAATAACAGGATAACATTCACTTCATATTATGTGTAGGACTATTCCTAAAGCACTGCAGTCCCGTAAGGTATTACATTCCAAATCTGAATTTGAAAGTAAAGAGTTGCTACTACATCCTGTAAGTTTACAGAAAGGAAACAGTTTAATTGACCAATAAAAGTAATGTTACTTTTAAGAATCTCCCTTTCAAAACAACTAATTAGGACTACTGAATAAAAAAACAATTCCCTTCAGATTCCCCACCAATGCCATATGCACATGCATAACTCTAGCTGCTCTAATCTCACATATTAACCATAATATTATATTGAGCATTTTCAATGGAACACCAAGGTGAAGTAGAAAGTGCTACATCTTCCAGCATTTTACCTGTACAGGCTTAGGAAATACAGGAATCCAAAAGCCTGATCGCAGAGAGTTACAATGACCACATGGCCAGGTACTATCTTAGAAATCCTCCCCGTCACTTTTGGAAATCTGAATTAAAAGGTAACTTCATGATCTGATTATCTGAAGTACAATCGCTCTGTGATCTATCCCAAACAGCTCATCTTAATAATTTCTATATTCCCTCAATTTGTCTAGTCTGGTTGTTGGGTTTGTTGTTGTTGTTGTTTGTTTGTCTGTTTTTCCCCTGATTTCTTACAAATTTAACAAAACTGCATCACTTGGAAGAAAAATTAATGTTTTTTGTTTGTGGTGGTGGCTGGTTTGGGTTGCTTCTTTTGGATAAATGCACACCATAGATCATCTACCAAATTCTTTTCAATCAAACTGCAAAAAGCTGAAGCCAACAACGAATTTGAACATCAAATACTCTCAGAACACAGGAACAAACTGGCCGTTGTTTTCTTGTCAGAATAAAATGGTACACAATTATACTGCAAATAGAAAAGAGAGCTGATCTTTCTGTCATTAATGCCTTCCCAGAATTCTGTGCTGGGTATCAGCAGAGTAAGTGTTCAAAAATCTTAAGGTATTTGTCACATTGTAATCAAAAGAGAGTTTCTTCCTCTATTCAGGTAATGTGAAAACTGAACTATTAACACCTCTAAACCTAATGCCCATTTTCTTTCATGTGTCTCTAATTTGCTAGTGTGGATTGTATTCATGTGAAAAGAAGATTAAACAAGATAAAAGTATTTGCTAGATAAAACTGCTTTTCTGAATTTCAAGGGGAATTAGCCATATTTGAAGAAAATACTGACATATATCACAGGTTAAATCACATTCAACTTGAATCATTTAATTCATCATTTAAAAGAACACCTAGAATATTACAAACAGGTAATAATATTTTCTCCTTTTTCTTCCTATCATTTGTAAAATGTTTTATGTAATCAGTTTCCTGATTATTTGGGACATTCAAACAGGAAAGCTTGCATATAAATTCTACAGTATAAACAAGGGTCACAATAGAAGCTGGTAATGAACATGAAAGATGCATGTAAGAAACCAAGCTGAGCGGTGCAGTTGATACATTGGAGGGAAGGGAAGCCATCCAGAGAGACCTGGACAGGCTGGAGAAGTGGGTCCATGTGAACCAAATGAGGTTCAACACGGCCAATTGCAAGGTGTTGCACTTGGGCCGGGGCAATTCCAGGTATTTATACAGACTGGGGGAAGAATTCCTGCAGAGCAGCCCTGCGAAGAAGGACTTGGGGTCCTAGTGAACAAGACACGAGTCAGCAGTGCGTGCATGCAGCCCGGAGGGCCACCTATATCCTGGGCTGCATTAAAAAAGGGGTGGCCAGCAGAGAGAGGGAGGGGATTTTCCCCCTCTACTCAGCTCTTGTGAGGGCCCATTTGGGGTACTGCATCCAGACCTGGGGACCCCAGCACAACAAAGATGTAGAACTCTTGGAACGGGTCCAGAGGAGGGTCACTAAGATGATCAGAGGGCTGGAGCACCTCTCCTATGAGGAAAGGTTGAGGGAACTGGGCTTGTTTAGCTTGGAGA
>JANHGO010007463.1:0-63857 GCA_024606505.1 Aquila spilogaster | reverse complement strand
GAAACTCTTGGCACAGATCATCCTTTCACAGTCATGTGAAAACAGGTGGGTCTCCAATGAAGTCTAAATGTTTACCTAATGTGGATTTATCTCTGAATCCAAATGATGTGGACACTGGTGGCACAGAGGTGACTCACTAGTATTATCTCGGTCAGTGATGCGTCAGATCAGATGCTTTGCAAGCAGAGCCAAGCAAAATGTTTCTTTTGGATGGTCTGTGGTTTTGTCTTCTCTTCTTCCCTTGGCAGTTCAATATAAAACAAATTTCAAAATAATAGAAAATGTTTATACAATATTAAGAACATGATGCATACACACGTAAACATATTCTATCTATATAGGCAACAGTTATAGTTAGGAAATAATTGGCTTGGTTGCCACTCCCCTGCCACTCCCAAGGGATGTCTCAGGAGACAGCATAGGCCAGGGACTGCTCCCATAGAGGTGTGCTCCTGGTGTGGGAGCTCTGAGCAGAGCAATGCAGATGCGGGCCAACCTTTGCCCGTTGACTTTGGTGACACAGCAACTCACAGCACATTTAATACATTCCTGCGGACCTAGTCACTAATATCAGTTATGGCCAGCCTGGATTTAGGAGATGTCCTGAGGTACACGGCTTTATCCCTAAATGTATTAGGGTAGCTCTATTGCCAGCCTAAACATTGGCACTTTCTCACAACAGCCTATGGGGGCTCCTGGACTTATTACACAGCTGCAAACCCACTAAGTCTCAGAAGCATGCCAGGTTGATTGATTTTGTAACCAGTTATTTCTGCATCATAGAGCTGCTAAAGGGTTCTTCACTACCAGAAGCTTGAGAAAAGGGCCCTTTATACCTAAACCATATTGGTTTTCCAATAGTCACAAATCAGTTTTTCACAGATAATAAAATACAGTGCAGCCATTGATCAAAAATAGACAGGTATAGCATCCAATATGGCATTTCATCTTGCTAAAACTTTTGTTTATGCACCAGTATTCTCAAACCGTTGTCACAATTTTAGAAACATCTTTGTTGACTGTGTTGGAAGGGTCATGGGACCTTAGGGACAAAACAGGGCAGCATAGCTTTCCCAGGACGTTGATAGCATTATTTTTTGCTGCAAACATACCATGGAGAAAACAGTGGAAAAGGATGGACTAAAGGTTGACTTTCAGCACTTCAGGGAAACCACAGTTCCCTTCCTACCCCAGAACTCGCGCTCAAGTAGGTGCACTAGCTATTCTGTGTTCAACAGAACATGTAAATGACACCACTTCTTTGGTTTTAAAGGAGATTTATTGAGATTAAAATATTAGACAATTACTTCTGTTGCCTGACAGACCAGGCCCAGAACACGAAAGAAAGAACGTGTATGGCCATCGGATATTTGCAACTTATTTATTGTTTCATAAAGAAGTATCACAATGCCTATTTTTTCTTTCAAGAACCATGAGCCTAAGGCTTTGCTGTAGCCCTGGCTCCCAGCATGTCAGTGTTTTTGACACACAGACAGTGCCCGTGGAGGCCACCTCGAAGTCTGGCCGTTACATTTCTAGAACCATTCAGCATGGATTTAAAACTACAAATCCAGTTTTCCTCAACTTTCTTCCTGGATTTTTTTCTGAGTGCTTGAGCAATGAGTGGTTCAAGTGTTTGCATAATTCTTGCCACAGGATAAACTTTGCACCCCCAGTACCAACCACAACAAAAATAGCGACAGCAGCAACCTCTCTGAACTGTCCCTGCTTTGCTGAGAAGTGCTGTTAGATGACCTTTTTTGACCAACTGGCAATTGAGGCTCCAACATGAGCTGGCTGAGGACAGGAGGAAACATCCCCAAATGAGGATCAAAGACCTGAGGTAAACTGAGATTATTTCTTTTAAGCTTTGTTGAAAGTTAGACACACACAGACCACAGGATCACCTAACTTTCCCACCCCCTCACGGCACAATACTGGTTTATACCACACAAAATTCTTCCTTCCTAGAAAAAAACAATTTTGCTTCTTTTTTTCTTTGAGGTTAATCACAATATAGTATAAAATCAGCCAAATGCAGAAAATTCAATCTGATACGCTTGGAAATTTTCACAGTGAAAGAAAGAGTCACATTTGAAGTAAAGGATTGAGGTGTTTTAAAATTGTTTTTTAAAACAAGGAAATACATGCACAAACAAAGAATTTAAGCTATACTTTGTTTAATTTATACTCTATAACAATTCCAAATCAATTCAAGTTCACTTGTATTAGCAGCATTTGAAATATATTACTATAACACATTTCAACTTTAACTGCATAGAAAGGACAAACCTCAAGCCAAACAACCTGTGATTTCTCAAAGCTTATTATTAGAATTAGCAACTTCAAGTGTCTTGTTTGCCTTGAAGCAGCAATAGCTGCTCTTATCATGTAGTCCACTACATCAAGATTGTCTCAGACCTGCAAACCTTTTCAACATCTGTAAGGAAATAACTGATGAAGGATAAGAAAATTAGATAATGTGTGTCTCTTAAAGAATGCTTACACTTTATACTTAATATAATTAAAAACACAGTTTTATTCTCTGAAACTAAAAGAGATGAACAGAATGTAGGTGAGAATTGCATTCAAGAGAACTTCTAGTGAGATTTCTTACATAAACTTGAGCCATCAAACATTTTCCTCTTATGCTGCTGAGGATCATCGCTTGGGGAAATGCCTCCAGTCTAGATCTGAAGGAGACAGGGGATCCACCACTTCTGGTAATTGCTGCAGCAACTATTCACCCATTGCTAGAAATTCACACTCGATTCCTAACTTAAATTTTAATATCCAGCCATTATTTCTCATTCTGCCTTCCTGAAGAGCAGACTTTTATCTTTAATGCATTATAGATAAATCTCTGCTCATCATCCTTTTGATAATTCAAACACATGGCAGTCATCGTGCCTCGTTCTTTGAAGGTTACTTTGGAACCTTCAAACACAGTTTGCGACTCCTATAACTGCACCCCGTTCAGTTTTTCACTATCTTTCATAAAACATGAACCTCTGACTGGGTCTTACAGTTCTGCCAGATAAAACTGATTTCTTGTGCTCTTTCATTATTACTGAAGCTACACAGCCAAAAAATGCATTTGAAATTTTCTCATAACATTGTAGTGGACTCCCATTAAGATTTCTTCTCAGAAACAGTTTTTATGCGCAGTTCCTACAGGTATGCATTCCTAGGTCTGTTCTTGTTTGATCAGCTGGTATAATATTAACATTTCACAAAGCAAAGAAAGGATTCTTCCTAGAGTATTGCTTACCGCTATACTCACATTCTTTATCTATTTAAAAATGTTATACAATTGACTGAAACAACTAGTGCTTACAGAAGCATAGTAAGGCCATCACCAGTTTCTCCTTGTCATTCTGCCAGCAATTAGTTTAATTTTATTGTGGTAAAGATAAGAAAACTGTATAGATCTATAATCATCCCAAGTTTGAACATAGTCATTTCAAGTACAGTAGTTATTTCCACCCAAGACATCAGTGGTGCTTTTGTTTGCTTCATTTCTACAAATGCAAATATTAATCCAAAAGGAGATCAATGGATTTTACAGAAACTTTCCACAGGCTCAGTCCTCACAAGGAAAAATTTTACCTTGAAATGAATTCTGTATGCATAAAGTTATCTGCTGATGTTACGACAAAAACAGAACAGCCCTCACTGGGCTGGACTTGACTGTAAGCATCTCAGAGCCCCTAATGAATCTCAGCTCAGAAGCTGCAAACAACTGACAATAACGTGACTTTTCAGTGAAGTGCCATAGAACCTGAAATTGTTATTCTCCATAAAGACTTATGGAATCCTTTGAATTGGGACTCTTAAAGTCCATTGAGTCCAACTTCCCTGCAATGAACAGGGATTTACTGTAAAAAACTTCTTCCTTATACCCAATCCGAGTCTCTCCTCTTTCAGTTGGAAACCATTTCCCCTTGCCCTATCACAACAGCCCCTGCTAAAGAGTCTGTCCCCTACTTTCTTATAGCCCCCCTTTAGATACCGAGCTCCCTTTAGAACTTATGTCTACATAGAGCCATGAGAAGTCTGAATAGACTGTATTTCCAGAACAAAATCAGCACTGCTGAGGCTGTGTGGAACAGAACATCCTTTTCCTACCTACAGCTGGAGCAGCTGAGCGCACTTTTGCCCCAGCTGCACCTCAGTGCCACCTCTGGGCAATGATGATTCATTGTCAAAGCTTTATGTGCAGACCTCACTACCAACTGCTAATCAAAACGAGTACAAAACAGGGCCTGCAGGACTGCTCGAATCATCTCCCTGCATGCTTCAGGCCTGCCCAGGAGTGCTCCTGGTCCCTCCCCAGCACAGCTGCATCGCCAAGATTGCCTACAAAAGGTCAGTGCTGCATTCAGATACAGAGCAAACATGCAAAACTGGACATAGCTTCACTCTGAAAACAACTTTAACTGACAATAAATTTATCTATGAGCTGTTTCACAAATTTAGACTGAATAATGAGTACAAATTTCAACAGAATTTACATATGTAACATTCAAATATATCTATTTATGTGTATATATATATATATATATGTAAATATTTGGCCCTGATTTTAAGAAAAACAACACCAAAATACTTTTTTTCTTCCCAGAGGTTGCAGACATGGACTTGCTGAGGGAACAAATGCTCTGCAGCAGCTGTGAGGACAGCCTGCTGCTGCAGATGCTCTCAGCACCACAGGGGGCTGTCCTTCCCCCTCACATCCACAGCAGCTGGATGCAGCCTTGGCATCACATGATAAGAAGCAGTATACCATGGTACCTAATAATACATATGGACTGGACAGATTAAGTTCTCTTCTTATTCCGATATATGTCTGCAAGAACAACAGAACTCTAATCTCCTCCATCAGTTTTAAGCCACTCTAAACTAAACTGAAAACTAGATGTTTTTTTCCAGCATAAAATATTTTTAAGTACATATTCGCTGATGAAGCTGGGATAAAAAAGAAATGTGGATGCTTTCTTAAGAAGAAAAAGAAAAGGAATACATGAAATAAACACAGCATGTAGCTTAAAGGCCACTTGCCATAAAAGGCTTTTCCTGACTGGAAGTTACAGATGTATGCAAAAAACAGATGTACATCAAAGACTGTTGATTAGAAGCACAGAGAGAAGTAATTATCAGTTGTTTTTTTTTTTTCCAAGAAGAAATTCTTTATTCTAATACCAATAAAACCTTACTATGTACAGAACGAGTCTATGGGTTTAATTAACCATACGAAAATGTCAATGTATATGCTATTCCTGTTCCACATCGTCACACTCCCAGAAACTTTTAGGGTGAGCATCTGATAGATGAAGGATCTTCAATTCATTATTTTGCGACAGTGTTAGTTTAAAGATATCACAGAAATGAAATTTATTTTAGGCTTAGAAACCAAATGCCTGATGCTAACAGTTCTCTGTGGGCCAGAGGTACCAGTAGATACTCAGGCTGCCAGTAATAGAGAGAGCCCATCCTGAAATAGAGTTCAGCGGGCACAGTAACACAGCCATAACCCTTGCTAAACTGGTGACCAGCCACAAGGGTAGCATGGGTCTGAATGCTCTCCCAAAATACCTGGCACATTTCTGACCTGCAACAACTAGTGATTCATTTAAACGTGACCAACTTCAAATCAGCAGCTGTTTTTCAAGCAGCAATTTTTACAGTTTTGATTTTGGATGCATTTGTGATAAGCTCCCAAACTCAAATATAGGGATCTAATATCAGACATCTGAATGCGTACTTTGACTGGGTTAATACTGCTTCGAGTGTGGGAAGGAAGTATTTCAACCAAGCTCAGCTAAGTGATTATCAGCTTCACACACTGAAGTAGAGTTGATCTCTACTGAATGCTAACTACTTCATCATGTTAGCAAATACTCATTTCTTGGCCAGTGCCAAGAAATCACAATTTGTTCCATGTGTTAATTTAACCTATCCTATAAGACTAATACTGGGTGACAACTGGATCATTTTAGGGTGTGACATAATTACTATATTAGTTACAAATAACTACTCAACTGTTCATTTTCTCTACCGAGACAATCCACGTTTTATGCCCCTTTTCTTTAATAGAGAGTGGAGAACATTTTTGAATTCTCACTTGCTAACTTCAGGAAACCCTCTTCAAATTTGTTGGATTCTATTTTTCTAGTTATGCTTAACATCTTGCCGGTTTCCTCCATGTAGCCAAATGATAACTGATCCCTTCACGCCTTCCAGTTATTCTCATTTAAGTGTTGCATACATGTTTGGTTTTGATGTGATTCCTGCTGTTGTTTTTTTCTGTGTAAATAAACTTTAGGTAATATCACTTTCCCCTTTTCCATTGAGTTAGGATCAGATAATATACTAATATCCAATCAAAAAGAAATGTTTGTAATAAAAAATATGCATTCCTCCCTGGTTTGCCTGTCTATGCAGGTAACTAAAATCTTCACAATTATGTGGGTTATTAGTTAGAAATTGCAAGTCTTATCTTTTTTTTTCTTATACAACCATACAAACTTTCCAGGTAGAAAATACTCTCTTTTAACTTTGTTATATGTGTACATTTCTGTTTGTTATTTGCAGATTAACTTCCTGAAATGTGCAATTTTTATCATCAAAAAAATTCTTGGTGTATTAGAAAGTTAAGAATTACAAGGCAGATGAACTCTCATATCTCCATGACAAACCTTAAGAACGCGCTTACATGGTTATTTACATGTATCACAGAATCACAGAATTGTAGGGGTTGGAAGGGACCTCTAGGGATCATCCTCCCTGCCAAAGCAGGCTCCCTAGACCAGGTTGCACAGGTGTGCGTCCAGGCGGGTCTTGAATATCTCCAGACAAGGAGACTCCACAACCTCTCTGTTCCAGTGCTCTGTCACCCTTACTGTGAAGAAGTTCCCATGTACGTTTGTGTAGCACTTCCTATGCTTCAGTTTGTGGACATTTCCCCTTGTCCTATCACCACACACTGCAGAGAAGAGTCTGGCCTTGTCCCTTTGCCTCCTGCACCATAGATATTTATAGACATGGATTAGATCCCCTCTCAGCCTTCTTTTCTAAAGGCTGAACAGACCCAGGTCTCTCAGCCTTTCCTCATACAAGAGGTGTTCCAGGCCCTTTATCATCTTTGTGGCCCTCCACTGGACTCTCTCCAGGAGATCCCTGTCTTTTTTATACAGGGGAGCCCAGAACTGGACATTCATTGTAATTCATTAAACTGTGAAAATTAAGTTCTAAAACACTCATTAGGATTTAAAAATCAACATCCTACCGTAAGAGCTCACTGGTACACAACTGGCTTCTCAAAGTAAATCATCTTGGAGATTTGAATAATTTAAGGATACCTAAAATAATTTGACCACTTTCTACACAGATCTATCCAAGAGAAGAAACACAAAGAAATGTTTGAGTCATCTGTGATATGTGAGCAACAAAGCGATTACTCATTTCAGGAAATACATCTAATCAGATTAAAAAATCATTATATCATTCTATTCTAACAAATACAAGTCCTTGATCTTTAAACAACACATTACTTTTAAAAACTTTTGATGTAATAAATGAGATTGATCTATTTTTTTAGATCTGTATAAATCTACAAGTGAAACCCTTGTGAAACAGGCTTTCCATGCCAAGTGTCAAATATGAGAAATTATTTTTTGTGATTTAGTATGAATTACTGGAAAACACCGTTTATCATAGAAAAACTGGCCAAACTTTCCCTGTATTTGCCCTAACAGGCGCCACTGTAATGGACTACAGATCTATGAGCAGGCCAAGAACAGAAGCTAAAACTAACACTGAACAAATGCAGTATGTTTCTAAGTGGGAAGGCATTTTTTTTTCTTTTACTAGATGGTAATAGATGGGATTGATTTTTATCCACAATTTACATAACGAAAAACTTATCTAGCCCAATCCCATCATTTTTCCAAAGTGTTTTTTTAGTAAGTGATTCTGCTCCAAAATTTCATCTGGCAATGAAAATACGGTCATTTTTGAAGAGCTGATTTATTTTTTTCTTATGTGCAACAATTTTTGCTTGAGAATACAACTGAGAATTCAAACAACAGGACAGACAGAATAATTTTGTCCACTTCATGCTGTCCAGAAGTCTTGAACAGTGCACTGGCCCTAAATTTGACAAATCCTCAAAAGCACAGGTTCATGATGTTACAGGCTGAGACAGACAGCTGGTACCATCACAACACAAGAACACATAGAAGTGGCTGCTCTGCCTCTTACCAAAGGTCCACTAAACCCACTGTTGCAGCAGTGGCCCAAAAGTAGCGTGTTCGTAACAGTATAAAAGTGAGAAAAAAATAAACAATTTCTTTCCCCCCAAAATTCACCATCATACATGAGGCCCAGTACGCAAATGGCCATACTGATTAATTTTCAGCAGAAGAGCTTGCAAACAGGATTTAGCTGGGGAATGAACTTTCTGGTAGAACACTTGCAGGTGAATGCCGCACTATCTGCGCTTCTGCTGCTCATTTTCTTCTTCTCTACTTCATGATCTTCACCTTGCTAAACTGATTAAGATCGTGCAACTATGGCATTTTGGCTCATAATTTTTCAGCCTTTTTTCAGCTAATTATGACTGATCACGCCAGAACTCTTCTGCACAGAAGAGACAGCAAAATTTGTATGACACTGAAAATGCTTGAAACCTAGGTTTATCAAGGGAAAAGCATGAGACATGCACTGAACCTGCAAGTGTCACAAATAATATATGTGACATGAGAGACCACAAATAATAAAGATGTATCTTAGTCTCATCTGAGACTAATAGAGAGAGGAAGGAAGTGGAGTTATAGCTGACTCTATTAGTGCTTCCATGCTAAAATCTAGATACCTTGTTTCATGGCCCTCTACATCAGGCCAAATTGTGGTATCACAGGGCATGAATCAAATTCCTCTTCAGTGCCAACCTACAGCACAATCTACTTGTACAGAGTCTGACACTGAAAAACTTGCAGCTTCATAGTATACCATGAGTACGTTATATTTAATTTATTAAAATAAATTTAATTAAATCAAATAAATTAATTTGTTTAATTTAATAAATTCAATTGAATACATTAATTAAATTCATTTATTTAAATTTAATTTATTTAGGCTAATTTAAATGCCTTACAAGTTAAGCTTACAACATCTGGAGGAGAGGCTAAGAGAGCTGGGACTGATCAACGTGCAGAAAAAGAGGCTCAGGGGAATCTCATCAATGTCCATAAATAACTGAAGGGAATGTGCCAAGAGGACACAGCCAGGCTCTTCCCTATAGTGCCCAGTGCCAGGATGAGAAGCAATGGGCATCAACTGGAGCACGGGGGCTCTCTCTGAGCATCAGGCAGCACTGCTGTGTTGTGCAGTGCTGGAACACTGGCACAGGTTGCCCAGAGGCTGTGGGGTCTCCTCCTTGGGGATGTTTAGAAGCCACCTGGCCATGGGCCTGGGCCCCCTGCTCTGGTGTCCCTGCTGGAGTAGGGGTGGGCCAGAGGGCCCTGCCAGCCTCAGCTATTCTGGGATTCTGTGATCTGTATTTCAATTATCCTAGGTTTACAGCCATAAAAGGATTGCATATTTTTGTTTACGACTTCCAGTTACTTACAGATTTGAAAAGTGATCCCGAGTGTTAGTTATGAAACATGAAAGCATATGGAGATGCTAATTTTTAATAAAATGGCTGAACAGTTAGCAAAGCCTTATTCTCCCTGTTGTAGATCTGTACATGTAAGATCCCCTCTTTTATAAATTGTTAACATCAGATAACATTCTGAAGTAAGAACTTCATAACCATTAGAAAAGGAAACAAAATTATTCTACTTATGCTTAAATGGGGTCAGAAAAGAGACAGACATCTGTTAATATTCTGTACTGACACTCACTTATTCTACCAGCTATTGTGCTAATGCAAATGGTAACAGTTTGTTGCAGATGTGCCATTATGTACAATTCAGTCAAATCATCCGCACTTTTTGCATTGAGAAGCTCCACAGAGAAGAAGATGGTTGGTTGAATAAACATTTTAAAAGAGAACTTTGAGCACAGAGTCTTCCGGTCAACCCTGCCACAGCCACCAAAACTGCAAACTTTTGGTTGCAGATGTTATTTAGAGAAGATTAAAATGCAGGCTGACTTAGAAAAGAACATATAAGTTGCTAACGGATTTCAGGCTGTAATGCTGACACTTAAAGAGAATTTTTCCAGGTTCTACAGTCACTTATGATATTTCCTACTATTATTACTGTGATAGAGAGACAGGGATTGACAGAGTCAAACAGAGGAAGTGTTTTTAGGATAGTAAAGAACTGTGCTATTTTCTCATGTGTAAGGACAGATCATCCCCAGATGTAACAAAGAATTATGTTCTACCTTAAAATACATCCAATGTGCTGCAGGTATTTTGCTTCTATTCTTCTATCTCAGGTATTTTAAAAAATCATTTTTATTTTTACTTTACACAGTTTTCCACGTTTTAAAAATGCTGACAACTGCCCTCAGTTTTCCAATGAGAGTTAAGACTCTCATCACTCGTCCAGTCATATATGCTGCCTCTCCCCAGTAGAGCAACATCTGCAGGTGAACTGAAACATCACATGTTCTAAACTGTATAGCGCCCAGACATATGTAAGCATCACTTCTTTTTCTCTTGTTTTGGAGAACCACATAATGAGTAATAAAGCCACAAACTTTCCAGTTCTGACAACAATCTTACTTTCAAGGACAGATAACAATACAATTGCTAATGACCAGCTCTTCAAATTGTTTTTTGAATTCAGATTATGCCTACAAACAGGTTGATCACCAGTTCTTACTTGAAGACTGTACAAATATGCCCACATTAGAGTACCTAATAAATACAGAACAATATCATCACGTTAAATTTATCTCATAGTTAGGTTGTAGAAAGAGACCAGGGAAGGTGGGAGGAATGTTGTTAAAAAGAGAGAACTGTGTCAAAGATGGAAGAAGAAAGCTTGCAGAGAAACAGGAGGTTCTACAAAATAATTTTGAAACGTGCTCAGATCCTGATAGTTAGGCACAACTAAAGGCAGAGGAAATGGCATGTAGAAATTCGAGTAAATTTATGTTGTTTTTTTTTAATCATCCTCAAATGGGGTAATTATACATTTAATATATTATTCTTAAAAGAAGTAATTATATTAATTTATGGGAGAGCAGTAATCTGATAGCACAACAAATTCAGCTTTTGTTAAAGCTACTACACTTTGATGTACATAGCTGGAGCTGTCATTTGCAGCACATACCACGTAAGGAACCTTTACAAGCACTTGCCAACTACTCTGGCCCTGTGTAAGCACTGAGTGCAGTGTAGCTCCATCAGACAATCAGTTTATCACAGTACAGAACAGACACATAATGCATAAGATTTGAAAGGAGCCATTATGAAATATTACCAGAAATACCAAAAATATTATGATTTTTTTTTGGAATTGACTGTAAAAAAAGAAAAAAAGACTTTTTAGGGGTGAGGAAGAAGAGGGCTATGTGAGGGAGCTGAAGAAAAAGGAAAAAAGAAGTAGATACTTCCCAACAAAAATGCACAGTGTGCACAGCAGCTCTGTCTCCACTCCAAACTGTATTATTCCATTGAAACTCACTTACTGTTGTTACCATGAGATGGAGTTTTAAGGTTATTTACTTAGCCACATCTTGACATTTAGAAAAATAGCTGTATATCAAGTAACAGTTATACACAGTACAATAACAATATAATCATAGAAAACAAAACTCTATCCGTTAACCACCATCTGAATATTTTCACATGCTTCTGCAACTCCTACTTTTAGCCAGTACTGGAAGCTCAAAAAAACTGAGAGAAAGATTGTTCTTATGGCATAACTTCATGGAAAGATTTTACATGTTTCTTACCTAGTGAAATGTTTATCTTTTAAGAGTAAGATAAATTAACTCATGCTGCAATAATCTAGAAAAACAAATATTCTTGAAGTCAAGGTAGTAGGTTAGGATTGAAGGGATGTGGGCTGATATCATGACTACTCAAAGACATACTGTGCTATCGTCATTCCAAACTAATACACAATTCACAAGTATCACAACAAAGAAATCTGTCCCTCCCTATCTTGCTCATTACTCCATTGCCTGATTTAGTTCTTCTACAATGTTTTTAAAATCTGAAAAGCAAATTGAGCAACTTTTCACTGTTGTCAAGCAACTCCATGAATACTGCAAGAATGGGGTTTTTTGCCAGATTTAAACCCAATTCCTAAACCAAAGTCATGGAGGACTCCTTGAGGAGTGTTCAGTATATGTAACCACCAGTTTATATTGTCCCATTTGGACTAAGAAGTTAAGCTATAAAATATTCAGAAATATTTCATAAATTAGGCCACTGCTTCAAAAAAGCAAATGGGAATGCAATTGTAAAATGACTTGGGTTTAAATGGACCTTAAAGCCCCTCCAGTTCCAACCCCCTGCTGAGGGCAGAGCTGCCAACCCCCAGGTCAGGCTGCCCAGGGGCCCATCCTGCCTGGCCTTGAACATCTCCAGGGATGGGGCATCCACAGCTTCTCTGGACAGCCTGTGCCAGTACCTCACTACCCTCTGAGTGAATAATCTATGTGATCTACTTGTAACCTAATCGTCTGCAGTCTTGAATTTTAGTATGAAGAAATCTAAGACTGCAGAAATCCCACAGCAACCTCTATAATAGCATTACTTTAGACAGAAAAAGACTAACTTCAAGATGTACGCTGTCACACACACACCTGAGAGATTCAGAATAGCAACTAGAAGTCAGTACATTTCAAAATGTCAAAATGCATTTTGAAATAAGCCAAAGAATCTGTTTAAACACACACAATCCTCTGAAAAGACACTCTTCTGCAGCAAACGTTCAATAGCACTCAGCACTCAGTAGGGCCTATTAGTAACAAAATTATTATTGAACTAGCATATTTGGTGAATTTTCAAAAGCCTGAAAAAAAATGTCTTAGAAGAAACACCAAGAGCTAAAGATTTCCTAATTTAGAAGATAGTAGCAAGTTTGGAAACTCACAAACACCTTTATTTCTACACACACATTAATACATCCATTTAATAAACACAAACACCTACTGTCCCAAACTCTGTAAAATGGAGCATTTGTTTTTGGTGATAAGTTATAGATATAAATGAAAAACATGAGAGATGTCAAATCTACTTAAAAAATTAACCATGTTCAAAATCTAAGTTTTCGTATCTTAACCAAATGCATTGAGAGTTATGAAAATGAAAGCAGAATCGTTCACGCTGGCTCTTGAGCTGCAGTAACTAAAAAATGTTTCCAAATGTTTATGTTATATACACGATTAAACACTCAAATGCCTGCTTGTTTTTCCTTCAAAACAAAGCTAGGCTACAAGAAACACTGTACGAAGCTTTAAGCAAGAGAGATCTGGATCTGAATGTTATTTTAAAATTCAGCAGGAACTTCCATTGTAGGCAAAGTTCATACTTCTTTCACTCATCTTCAGAAGTGTAAGATCACCATGAGTACATTCAAACTCTTTTTTAACAGGCAAAATAGGTTAGCTAGCAAAAATGAGAAATGGAGCTTGGTTAGTATTCAGCTCCTGCCAAATGTAAACAAATTTTCTCAAAATTATTAGGGCAAATCATGTGGTGAGCAGCAGTAGCTCTTATCACTTTATCTTCTGTAAAATAGTTTAGGCTTGAAACCTCCCATACTTTCCCCTTGTTTAACTTCGGACAACTAAATCAGAGGACACTGACTTTCAACACCGGTACCATGGTGCCCCATTACCATTCACTGGCTTTTTAAAATGTGTAATTTTTTTATCATTAAAGTTTGCACAGCTCAACTCTATGTTTATATGAACACTAACGGGATAGAATAACATAAATCACCTTTGAAGACTACGCATAAGACATTTTTTAAGAACTGCTACTTTTTACAAGCAGAATGTAAATATAACTGAAGACTGAAGTACTTTCTATCTGTAGCACAAAATTGCTGTGCTTAATAAAGCATCTGGAAAACCTGACTATTTCATAACCAGTTTTAGTGCAATCTCTTTGAGGACACATGATTATACCTATTCAGTACATATGAAAGTGCTGACAGGAACAAGGAAGTAAATTACCAGCTATTTAGCTTGGACACAGTGTATTGTGTTATCTCATTTTCAGAGCCTAAACAAAAATATGAATTTCTAATCTTCTCAAATTAGCATGCCAGATTATTGCATTGAAGCGTTCTTTCATTGATAACGCTTGATTTTTTGCTGCTGACTAGGTTTTGCTTAAATACAATGAAAGCAAGCGCTTCGGAAATACGCCATTATCCTAAGTCCTACGTGGCATCAGTCTCTTCTTCACAAAATATATGCCAAGTGCTTTCATACAGAAATACATCAGAGTTTTCATGGGAATAAATAAAACACAGCAAACAATGAAAACTCCTAATCAGCACTTTTTTGGGCTGCTCGTCAGGTACAAGCTTCACAACCCCACTGAATCAAAAATAATGAGTGAGTCTCAATGCCATCAGATAAGATTCAAAATCATTCAATTTTAAAGCAATAATTACTTTGCAGTGCTTTTTATTTCATTTCTGGTGCTGAAACACTCAGGATATCTGTGTTTTCAGACCTTCCCCTGCAGCTACAATAACTGGAAAACTAACTACAATATGAAAACAGTTACGCAGTGGTTTCAGCAGCTGAGTTCCAAGAAATCGGGCAACTGGTGACAAAACTCACGCACAAAAGGGAACTCTCATTAGTGACCTCTTCAATATTTTATTTTCTTCCCTGAATCATCTGAAATCCCTGAAAGTAATAAGGTAGAGCCTTTTTATAGCAGTTACTGCAAGAGTGATGCATGGCAAATCCCACGGTTCCAAGCATTCTGTTTAAGGAATCAACCAGGCTTTCTGCAAGCATCCACAGGAACAGAGTAGCCCACAGATTACGGTGGATTCACTGCTGAGACAACGTACCTTCCTTTGGGCACCTGAAGCATTGCAATGCTGACAGTACCGGAGTTTTACTTCCAGAAAAAGTATCTTTCTGGAGTCAGATATTTACTTTTTTGGAAGAAGCACAAACGTTCCACATGGCACTGTTCTCACCGAATAGGCCTTCCTTATTCTCTTGTTCAATACTGTAGAACAAAACCATTTGAAAAAGTAGGCTAAGTGGTATAAAAGCTAGACAGAACAGTTCCAATGCCAGTGAACTGTGAGGACATTTTTACCACATACTGAACAGTCCTCTGGTTCACATAATTAATTGCATAATTAAATGAATTTTCTGTTCACATAAAAAGTAGTAGAACACAGTCCTATCAATGGATCCACATCCTATTCTAATAGCGCTGAAAGAGGACAGTGAACAATGTCTACAGTAATTTTTTAAAGGTTCATTTGTAACATATTTCTCCCAGCTTTGAAGACCATACAGCGATGTGCTCAGCAACAACTGACTCCAGCAACTCTACTTAAATTCTTATTCTACTGACATTGAGAGAGTTGTATCTCATTAATTTTAATTTTTTTATTACATTATTTCTAGGACAAGCATCCCTCTTTTAGTCATAGATTTCTCAATGAAGTGTGAAGGATTGCAGTTATTTTCTGGCTCCTATTTTAGTTTTGCTACTAAGTTCTGAGATCATATTTATTTTGTGGAATAATTAATGGTTGCAAAGCAGCCACATTTGCTTCTTGCTTTATACCAATCTTAGAATAAAGCAAATCTGCTGGAGCTTCTCTTGACTTCTGTCCATAGGCATGAAAAAGCTCACACTCAGTGCTGTCAGAGATGAACAGATGCTCATCTATAGGGCAGCAATGACTTATTCCATTTGAGTATCTCATACAAAGAGGCTGTGACTGCTCTATGAACTGGAATCACAGTTAGCTCAAGGCACTGTGACAAAAGAGGTGGGTTTTCTTTTCCTTCAAAAAAACTGAGCTTTGTTTTATTCCCTGAAAGAAGAATTCATATAGTTGGAAAAAAAAGTAAGAGAATTAATATACTAATCTTTCACAACATACTCCACCCCAAAAACATTACTCTGGAAAGAATGCATGAATCAATATTTTTTAGAGTTTGAAATTTTAACGATTACTTACTTAATAAAATCCCTCCAGCTGAAAGAAATATTCAGCATGTTATAAAACTTCTTATGAAACACACTGCCCTTCTTTGGGCATCCCTACTACTGAGTTCTGCAAAAAATATAAAACCTTGTTCTCCTTTTCATTGCCTTAGCTGCAAGAAAAATGAACCTTATTTCAGAGGAATTTTCCATTTATATGTCTAGGACTCATGATCCACTGGCTTCCCTTGCTCTCAAATGAGGTATTACAGCCTACGCTCAAGCTGGCACTGGATTGCAGAGCCGATTAGGAAAGTCTGGTGGCAGAATAATCGCATATTGAGTGCTGCATATTACGGCTGATAGCATCTACTCTTAAATCCTGTAGAGATCCTTCAGTGATTATGAAAAACTGATTCTGAACATTACATCAAAATGTCAGTATTTTGTGTTATAAAACAGACACAGTCTGTAATGATTTTGAAATCAACTTCCTTTTGCCCCCTGTATCCTGCCATGGTGCTTTCCTTTAGCCAGAAACCTTCTACCACCTATCCCAGTTCCCAACCAGAGTGATGGTTTGAAGCCTAACACAGGACTTGCCCAGGACATCTTTTTCAACTGTGGTGGTTTTATGGCCCATGAATTTCCTCAGAATCAGCCAACAGCTACCAAACACAACATCTTCTCTTCTGTTACAAATACACTTCAGAAGAGTTATATTATATATAACTCCGAGAGCTATGTGACAAAGTTGTGAACCGACTTCTAGTGTGTCTCTCCTGCACAGTCTTTTGCAATGCTTAAAATTTATTCTTTGTATTTTGCCAAGTTGTGGGGTTTCTTTGCTAGGCCTCATAAAAGTCATTTCTTCCAGTTTAGATGTTATAAGGAACAGATGGTAAATCAGGAGGTAACAAACTAACCCTCAAATTCAGAGCAAGAATACAATGCTGGAATTTAATCATCTCTGTGGTAGTTTAACTAGCTGTGTTTTAGAAACCATTCAGGCATTTGTCATCTCAAGTAGCAGATAAATATAGCAGTTTTCCTTGTATTGGAGATATCATAGTATTAAACTAAATAAAATATACCTTCAAGACAACTATGCTGACCAAAGCTGCCCAGCACATGCATCTCGTCAAGAGGTGAGATTTTATTGTAATACTCTAAAAGTAACGGAAGAACAAAAATAAGTTTGACTGTTTTCACAGTCCTGTTTCTACTATGCTGAAAGTGCTCACGTAAGTACAGTTGGTAACCCATTCAAGACATTCACATTTGTATCCAGCAGATAAGCAGAATAATTTGAGCTGCCTGTCATTTTCATCAGAAATTCATTGTAACACGTGCCAGGATATTATCATAGGATATTAACGTCACTAGATATACTGGTGGTCTTTATGTTACATGATAGTGCAAGTCTAACATAGGTTTTTGAAAGTCATGTCCCTTGTTTGAACTTCTTAAACAAAGTTCTCAATAAATCTCACATGACATAAAGCAACTGCTCTGGCAGGTATCCTACTGCTGCCGCTCTCTGCAGCTAGATACCTGCAAGCCCCTCTGCTCTTCAGCAGTCTGACTTTGTATCAGGTTCTCAGAAGTTATCAGACCGGATTTCTGAAGAGCTAAGTGTTGCTGAATGCTCACAGAAAACCAGAAAAAGGTAACTTGATTAAAAGGCTTGAAATAGACAAATATGTGAGCAGCTAAGCTAACCAGCTTCTACAAGAAAAAAAAACACCTCAAATGAACAGTCTTAACAGACCGTACTAACAGCTGGCTGATGCTACTGCGTACATGTACTGCAGACAACAGACGTGTAGAACCTAACACTGAAGTGCTAAACTTGGATGTGATACGTAAGGCAGTATAAATGCAGCCTTAATTAAACTCCAGTTTCCTTATATTTGATTCACTCTGCATAAATAAATAGAAACTGATATTAACTCATATTAAATGGCAAAGGATATAGAAGATTCTAATGGCGGGGGGGGACAGTTTATATTTTACTTTTGTGCCACCTTCAAAATTAGTTATGTCAGTTCAGACACCTCAAGTAAATACATTTAAGAGAGAAGACTGATTGCCAAGGCATAAAGGAGCCCTTTGGGGGACCAAGCATATTGACTGCACGTTGTTTCTGTCATACCACTTCTATGCCTGATCATTTGAGGCAGAATGTTATACTGACTCAGGTACAGTTCTACTCCTGTGGTATGCAGTGCTATTTTACTTGTTACTACTCATTTAAGACTAATTCATTTCTAAGCCTACATTTAAAAATTATTTAAACCTAATCAAATTATTAATGAGAGACTATAAAACCATGACATATCAATAAAAAATAGGGAAGCCCTGTTCAGTATTAGCACTGCTTGTTTTCTATTGCTTTTCTTCACTGCTAGCTGTAGCTACTCCTTTTCTAAACATTATCTGCAGTCCCTTTTGTAGTGCTTCAGAATGAACCTGGAACTTGAATCCTCCAAGAAGTTCTATTCATTCACCTCTGAAGCATTAAGCTCAAAGTATTACAGGAACCAGCGGTCTCCGAGCTTTCCAATCTGAGGTTAACATTATCCTAGAAAGCTCTTAAAATACATAATCAGAGCCTCCATTTTGCTCCTTCTGTGCAGCTCATAAGAGGTATAGAATACAGACCTATCTAGAAGCAATGAATAAATGATTTCCACAGCACATCCTTAAAAAACAGTGCAGTTGACTCCAGAGGTTTAACCTTGGTGGTGATCACATGAGAGCAGCTGGGGAAACTGCTTCTCCACCTATTCCCTGTTGGCCTTCCCCTTTGACTCCTGAAGCCAGCTGGTGCAAGCTAATTTAATTAAATCTGACCTACAGCAGAGCACTAGAAGCTGTTACATTTATAAATTGAGCAGCATCCCCCTCCAGAATTTCGTGAGCTTCCCTGTAATAACTATTTGACAGGAATGAGACATACAAGAGAATGAGACCCCCAAGTTAGCAATCATGAGCTATGCATCTCTACAGAAAATAACAGTTCCTAATCACAAACACTACCTCATGTCCTGAAAAATCTGCATAGCACAATGCAAGACCTAATAAATCCTGTCTCTCAGTAGAGGCAATCAGCTCTTGCATAGCATTACACTGACATTTTTAAACTGTTTTTGTTTCTGGAGCTCCCTTACTCAGCACACCAGCTTAAGAGCCTCTGAACTGCATATTGCTGTGCCTGATGTGTGTCAGCCTTTCTCAGACTCCTTCCTCTCTCATTCTTTGTGCTGGATTCTTTACTCTCCAGGTTTCAACTGCCTGGTTGTGGGACAGGAACTAATCATTTCTGTTGAATTCCACCTGAACGCACAAGGCTTGGGTTACCTTAGGTTGCCACTAGCTATCAAGCAAGCAGGCTACAGAGCACTCAGAACGACTCTCCAGAAGAAGAAAGCTATCCTAAAGGGCACAGACAGGCCATCACAATCAGTCAAGTTACAGCAGTGTAATCAGCTCTTTGCTTAACAGCCAAGAAGCTGTAATTAGCTGCACATACCCTGCTTGCCAGTCAGAGGGTTATGTATACTTGGATAATTTACTCTGCACTGGAAGTGTGCAGGGAGAATGCACACAGCTATGGCTCAGCTGAAGAGTTTTAACTACTTAAAACGGTAATATAACTGTTTGTAATCACATTTGCATCCAAAGAATCTTATTTCTGTCACAGCTGGTTAGAGATATCAAACCAAACTTGCAGGGCTGGGCCCAACATTCAGAGTCACATGCATTTTCTTACAGCATTCTTTATGGTGAGGAGGCAGACTACCTAAATATTGCATATGTAAATATCACAAGTATTACGGTCAAGTCTCACTACTCCAGTCACAGTTGCTGTTGCTTATGGAATAACATTTACAATATCTGAACACTGCTATTGTTAGCACCGCTGGAATGATGAACTGCACTGACGAGGGGTATTGGTATCACCCAAACATGCTGTCAGAATACCGTCCTGTACCAGTGTTGCAAAAATGAATAGTATCTATATAACCTAATGTGTTCATTACTTCAGAAGAGACTTAGTTCTGTGTGAGGAAAGGTTTAGTGAATCCAAAGAATTCTTACAAATGATCAGAATGCTCTGCAGACTCACCACACCTGGAGCAGACATCTCTAGACCTGCCACACCCAGCCTGTGGTCTGAGAGAGAATATGCACAGAATTGTGCCTCACTGATCGATCCTTAGGGAGGAAAAAGTAATCTCAGGTAGGTGAATGCTTGCAGGTTTCTCTGCTGTGACTGAAACAGCAAAGACTGTACTGTATAATAAGTGACTGTCTGGCTGAGAAATGAGAAAGCATATGGGTTTTCCACGAACAGGTGAATTGTAGTTTCAGAGTGAGCAAGAGACAAAACCAACAGGAGTTACTTCATAAAGGCACGGACAATAAAATTTGTCAGGTACCTTTTATGGACAAAAGCAATTTATGCACTTGGATCAGCTACAACTGTTTCCAGTATTTGTATTTCCATGTGGATTAGCATCTGGCTCTCTTTTCACGTTTTAAACAATCCTGAACTGTGTAATTGCCATGGGATGGCTCTAACTCATACTCTGGTTATTTACGAGGATTTGCACTGCTATTTATTCAGTTATTCATTAAAAACAGATAACTCCCATAAGAGCTGCTGCATCAGATGATACTCACGCTACTTCTGAAATACATTATACTTAAGGAAACACACATGTTGAAAGTATTTATCTGGCCTAAGTTACAATAATGACAATAAGTAAATTGAATGTACAATTCTTAATGATTGAAAAAAAAAATATGAAAGCCTTCAAAGGAAAATGTTCCTTATTGCTTTACTTTAACTAAAGAGGAGGACAAAAGGATAATTCATACTGAACAAGGAAAAGTGTGTTTTAGCTGACACTCCAGCAATTCACTGGCAATCTTTTGAAAATAAGTTGAAAAATTATCACACTGCAATATGATAAAACATTGCATAAATACCATACTGAAATATCTAGTTAAGGTGAATAAAACTAAAATCCTGCACTCGAGTATATGCAGTCCATTACAAGACATTCACTGGGCACTGGAAAACTAAAACAGAAATCAGATGTCTTGAAGGATACCCTTTAAAGGTCAGTCTGTTCAGGCAGATTTTACTTCTAGCCTTATAAAGGTACATGCATTTTTGAGCTCTGGTTAAGTCAAAGAACTAAGCCTCTTAAAACTTTTAAAACAAAATGAGCCATTCACTAAATAAACAAACAAATCCAACCTAGGTTTCACTCAACAGGTAACAGCACTCCCTGTATGGAGTCAGGAGATGGGCACAATGTCATAGAATCATGGAATCATTCAAGTTGAAAAAGACGTCTTCATGAACCCCTTCCAACTCAGGACTTTCTATCATTCTATGATGCCAGCCTCTACTAGTATGTAATATGCTCCATCTCCCAAACCACTTCACAGATCATTTGTTGGACAAGTTATGATAAAGGTACAACATTTTCTATCTCTTGATTCGACAAGAAGGATACTACAGGAGTCTGTCAGAAGCCTTGCCCTTGTTCTACCCTCATCCATAGAGGCAGCTGTTTCATCTCAGAGGTCAATCAAGTTCAAACCCACGCTCGCTTTAAGATGCCATGTTTGAAAACACTTTCTTGTCCTTCATTTGCCTGGAAGCAGTTATCTTGAAGACTTACTATGTGATCTTCCCAAGAAGTGAGATAAAGCTGACCACCTCTTTGTTCCCCAGGCCTTCCTCTCTGAAGGTGAGTATAACATTTGCTTTCTCCATGTAATTATTAAATAACTAAATGAATAACCATGTAACCATGTTACAATATCTTATCTTAAACCTGAAGGACCCACTACCATAATGGCTGAGCTCACTCTTATAAAATGCAGAACTTCACACATCAAAATATAAGCAGAAGTGACATTCATCTTTTATATATAGATATGTATATATATATTTTAAGGATTGCTAGACAAATTAATCTTAAACATTTTCTGTGCAATGTAAATTCTAAAAGAAGATTTCATAAATTAATTCAATCAAGTATTTCCTCATTTATATGACTAAACAACACGTTACGCTTCATGAAGAATACTATTCATAATAACCTTTCTATATCTATCTTACAGCTGAGACACCAATATATCATACTGTTTTTTCAGGAGTTAATAGTTTTTTTTTATTCATCCATCAGCTCTAAGAACATATCTGCTCACCTTTCAGCATTAATACACCTTAGTTTTCTTTACTGCTTTGAAATGAACGTATGGAAGAGTACATCCCTCCAATAACTAATCACTAATTTTCCTATCCCAACAGAAGGAGGGAAAAAGTCAAATAAACAAGAAATGTCTGTATAGGGTGTTGGGTTTCTCTGTTTGTTTCCTGCTGGATTTCAGTTACTTTGTAGTGCACTGTTGGCAGAGAGGTACACCGTCTAACTTTTACCTGCAAATCTATGAAGCATCAGGTATAGAAACACTCCAATGATGATTCTTACATGCATTATAAAGCTTTCACATGCAAGTGTCAATGAATGCAAATACCATGAAGATGTGATTTAAAATACACTGTGCATATCTATTTTTCACTTAAAAGGAAAATAAAACCATTTTTCTAATAATTTATCAATCATCTCATAAATGTGCATATAAAGAGGAGCAGAGCTGTGACCAAAAAAGGTTAAATATTTAATTGCTGTGGATTTTCAGAGTAATAGCCAATGCTGGTTTTCTCATAGTTGACCTGATATGAGCAGAAGGTTGGAACAAGATGACCTCCTGAGGTCATGAACAGTCTGAACTATTTGATTAAATTTTGATTTTTTATCATCAAATATACATGAGAAACTTTATGTTCTTATTAAAAGTTGACATGAATTTCTTGACTACTGATAATATAGCTGTATCTCTTTCCTATATATCTTAATTTAAAATACTTGTCTAGTATTTGATTGTCTAGTTGCAGGCATTCTTACTAAAATAAGCAATATTAGGGAATTCATTTTCTTTGGGGTCTATATTTCCATTATTATTAGCTGTCATCTTCAGCAGTCACTTCAGAACACAAGGACTTCAGCTAAAGGTTAGAAAGAAGCATTTAAATGCCCAACATTTTGGTATGAAGCAGATGAGGACAATCCAGACAAGCAGACCCTGCAGCTGATAAAAGCTTGTTTCCTGAATAAATGAACTAACAAACATGTCAGACTCCAAGGGTTAAGTCACACTATAAAAAAGTTCTTGTTTTCTGCAAAGCCTCCACGCTATGTTTCTGAAGTCCCTTCTTGCTCCCACTTTCTAGCTCCTTCACATAACGTGCACAATGGTCACCAACTAAAATATTTACCTAAATATTGGCCCATTGGTGTTACTTTCCCTACCTGTGCAAATAGTCTTTGGAACAATTTACTTCTGGTAAGCTCTCTGGTGATACTGAAAGGATTTTTTTTTTTCTTTTTCTTTTTCCCCCCTGCAGAACTTTTGAGTCATCCTTTGTAACTCCAAATTATGGGTTATGTCTTTAGATGCTAAGTCCAAGACTACTTGGTCGGTATGTATTTGGTTCTCACAAAATACACCAAGGAGGCAAAGTCTACTTCTTGATATCAATTATCCTAGAAAAGCCAGCATTACAGACCTATGCTTATTCCTGTTTTCACCTTTCTGCTGGGGGCAAAACAGGGCAAATTTGGTCCAGTGCTACTGTAAAGTTAACAGAGAGCTTCAGTAGGCAATGACAGTATATTGTTGTAAGTACTTTGATTATATTTAAAAAGCTGATAAAACATGTAAATATTAATGTTCAATATTGTAGCAATTCCATTCTATAGAATTACATATATAATTGCATGTATATATGGCAATATTATAACAATTTAGCAGATAATTTTTCTGAGTGATAATATCAAAGAAAAGGCACGAGGTCATTAGTGCTTGGACTGAGGCCATTTCATTCCTTGTGCTTCACAGTGCTTCATAATTCTGTAATCACATATAATGCTGTAGTTTGTTTCTCAAATATTTTATACCAAAAAACAAACAAGAAAAACCTGATGGTGACAGGACAAGGGAGAATGCCTTTAAACTGAAAGAGAGGAGATTTAGGTAAGATATTAGGAAGAAATTTTTACTGAGAATGGTGAGGCACTGGCACAGGCTGCCCAGAGAGGTTGTGGATGCCCCATCCCTGGAGGCGTTCAAGGGGACATTGGATGTGGCGTTGGGCAGCCTGATCCAGTGGGTGGCAACCAGCCCACAGCAGAGAAGTTGGAGCTGGATGCTCTTTAAGATTCTCCCCAAACTAAGCTATTCTATGATTCTATAGTGATAAATAATATTTCAGTTTCTTCAAGACTCATGCAATAGTAAACACAGCAATAAGATCTTACTGTTTGTAAATCTTGTCAACTTTTCCCAAACTGTATTTTATGTTTGCTGTCATCCCACTTCAGACTATGCTTCAACCTAGAAGATTATCTTTTTATTTAGGATCATTTTCTTTAGCCTATAACACACCATGTATATTTATGTCATGATTTAACTAACACTGAAATGAAATCTTCAAGTTACCAAAAACTTCAACAAGTTTCTTGAAAATTAATACAGCCCTTAAAAAAAACATAAAGCAACTCTTAAGCTAACATGGAGTCCTATATCTGCATCTCTATAGTAAATCTGCTAGTTTTACAGTGCTTACTTACAGTGCCATAGTGCATTAAATTAAATATACATCATGTTACTTCTCTTTTAGATCCTAATCAAGATCTTGAAATTATAAGTGTGAGGCATTTAGCTGAAGACAGACAAGTGAACAGATCAAATAATAATTATGTAAGCTAATAATCAGAACTTTCAACTAAGCTTTCATTTGGACAAAAGCTAGACTCAGAAGTGCATGAAACAGTTGCAATTATACTCAAAATATTAGACACACTCTGTATGTTAGTTAAACTTATATGGTTCAAATGAGGAGATCTCAGTACTATAGCAAACATGGGAAAGATTTGGTTTGTTCTTTTTCCCTTTTTCCCACTCTAGCCTCTCTCTAACTGGCAGTAGGAGAGATCAGAAATTTTGAAATCTAGTCAGAAAGAACGGTGTTCTTTCAGTCCAAAACCACAGCATGTTCTGCCCTTCACAGCCATAGGTTCGTTCAGGCTGGTCTCCAGTCCAGCTTCCTGCTCTCAGTAGGGTCAAGACCATTCAGACCAGATTGTTCAGGGCATTGTCCAGTTAGGTCTTGGAAACTTCAAAAAGATAGTGACTGCACAGTCTACTGGACAAATCTACCGTGTGCTTGACTGTCCTCAAGAGGACAGGTCCAGGAACAGCAAGAACTGTCTTCGCCACTCAGGCAAACTGCTCTTGTGGCAATATAATATGACCAAAAGGAAACAAACAGTGGTGGTGATGTTTACGGAGTCCTGTCTAGAAATAGCCCTTGTACTGGCTCTCAATATGCAGATGGTGTTTGTAGGTACTGTGAACTGAGACTGACTACAAGTGCAATATAGAAAGGTGCATCCTGGCTTACAAACTTTTCAAGACTGCATGCTTTAAGGTAGATGCAGTCAAAAAGCTCAAACATAATAATCTCTCTGATCACAGAGACCGCTCACTCTGATGCTACATTTATTTTGAGCTCTTTCTGTACTTCTCTCATATAAAAGAGATATTCACTGTAGCTGAAGGAAACCTCATGAAATTCAACAGACAAGTGCAGAGTTATGCACATGGGAAGGAAGCAACCCCTGAAAAAATACAAGGTGGGCACTGATTGGCTGAAGGGAAGGCCCTGAGGTGTCCTGCCTAAAACTGAGTTACATGCAAGCCAGCTGCATGCCCAGGCAGCGAAGAAGGCAAACAGTGCACTGACAGGACAGCAGGGAAGTGATCATCTCCTTGAGCAGAAGGTAGGAATATGTGACCTCTCTAGGTTCTTTCCAACCTGTATTATTCAGTGATTCTATGACTAAGTTGGGCATGCAAGTAAAACTTCTTGTTAGCTTCTCCTAAATAAAACTTTCTTCATATTCAGAGAGGAGTCCAAATTTCCTCTGACCAATTTCAAAAGAAATTGAACATAGCTAGCATCAACCTTGGCAAGGGAGGAGCAGATGACAAAGACATTTTTGGCCCTTTGTAGTGCAGGTTGTCAATTTAAAGCCGGCATTTTTAATACATTCACTCTCAGAGGAAATACGTTGTTTTAAAGGAAGAAACATCCTGATTGGGTATTTTTACTGTTGCTCCACCAGAAGGCTTGTATTCTTTTGCAGCAATAGGAAGATATAAGCTTTCAAAAACCAAACAAACAGCATAAAGTCCATTGAGTTATATGTCTGCGTTGAGGAAAGAACTCCCTCCCACCTCATGATGTTCTCCCTTTCAGCATTAGGAAATTCATGCAGAGATGCATCTCATCCTCATGTCCAAAATAAGCATTCTTGAATGGCACCGTGATTCTTACTAGAAATAACAGTTTTGTGTAGAGTAGTATTTGTGTATAAGACAGCTTAAGGATCCACAGTGTCATGGAAGTTTTAAAGTAGGAAGCACTTTAGCTTACCTTTGTAATACTTAAAACATGAGTAGTTCATGTACTTGAAGAGTACAAGCAAAAGAACTAATTTACTGATGTGAACTTGGGAAACGTGCAAAAAGGAGAGGTAAAAAGTTTGTACTAATATTTGTACTAAGTATGAGAAAACTTTAAGATAGCAACGTGTATGTGCCCATACTTCTGCTTTGTAATTTTTTCCCCATTCCCTGTAACTGAATTGCTCTTTAAAAAGAAGTTATCTTATTCTTTCTTTTTGCGCTAAAGACTGATCAGAAAGAGACCAACATGTGTAGGAGGCGTCCTGAATGATCCAAGCCATCTTTTTCTAAGTCTAACCTCTCGCTGTATGAGTCATGTCACACCCAAGCCGCAGGGTAGCTTACATAATATGAACAGATATACAAATGTGACAGTCCCATCTGGTAGTAACAGTTAAATCAGTTAGTACTGACAATAAGAAAATATTACAAAGTAACATATCTACTTTGAAATCAAGGAGAGTATCCTCTTACATGTTGCTGGCTTCAGTAGGAAAGAAGTGAAATCATCTTTCACTTGCATTCCAGCTTGCATCTCTATAACTCTGCACACAATAGGAAAGCAATAAAGAATTCTTCATCAACAAGATTTGTACTACAGCCATATGGCCAGATGGGTAACATCTTAATCCCTGATAAATATGAAACTGAAGTATTTAGTAGGAAAACTGAATTTAACTCATTTTCTTTTGCAAATGAAAAATCTGTTTCAGAAGTTTTTCTGTACTATGGACCACAAATAGTAACAGTAAAATGTACGTAAATAGAAAACATGCCGAAAGCACTTTATTTGACCCTGTTCTACCAAAAACATCCTTACTTCCTGTGCTCAATTTAATCCATTACAATCTATGTGAGTCTATATACTGAGAAGGTTAGGATGAAAGGATTTAACATAGCTTTTCAACAGATATTTCCAGGGATTATGTCAGTTAACGTGGATAACACAGAATCAATTTTATATTTTCTTCCAGAGTCATATCAAGGTCCTGAGACAAAAATTCCAAAACAAAGCACACCTATTCAAGTGCCTTCTCCAAAATTCTTTCAGTTTTAGCTTATTCTTCAACATTATGGTTTATCTCAAGACTCCACTACTCTTCATTCCTTCTTTATTTGTCTAAATTTATAGCTGACCCTGCCCAGAGCAGGTGAGACGAGAGATCTCCTGAAGTCCCTTTGAGCTTGAGCCTTCCTTTAATCCTAAAATTCCAAAAGGAATGGCACTTATAACACCTATTGGTCACCCACCTCTACTACATATTCTAGAAACTTCAAAATGTTCAGTCTTCATAAGTGAAGAATTAATCACTTCAATGAAAAAGACAACCTCCTCTCACCAATGACACATCTCCAAGCTAGGATCACAAAACTGAATGCAGATTTGAAACTTAATTTCCTTTTTCAAACTTGCTTCACTTCTTAAGTCTTGGAACACCACGATAAAGAAATAAGATTCTTTCTTTAATCAGCTTGTAGTAATTGGCACAAGCAGGTCTCATGCTAAGAACTGTATTGTCTATCACTATTCTGTTTGTTTCAAACCTACCATAGTTTGGCCCTGACCAGAACAAGATATTCAGAACAATTAACATTTCAGCTAATAGTTCCAGCTAACAATGCCATGTGTAATTTTCTTCATTTAATATAAATACCCAAAACACCAGCACTGTGTGTCACCTGCAGAAACATTTAGACTCGTGACCTTTCCTGCAATGTGCAGCACAACTAGTTATTCCACAGTCCCTACAGTTCTTATGCTGCAGCTCAAACTATAACATGTTCCGATCCTTTGATGAGATACCTCTTTGAAAAACCGCACCAGGAAAACAGTTTCACAGTCCACTGAGAGACTGATCATTCCCATGCTGAGCCTTTCCCTCAAGTCCTGCTGCACAAATTAGGTCCACAGCAGCACTACTGCCTATCCGCCTTGTCTGGCAGAGCAGAGATGGGATTTCCGCTTTAGCTGGGATGAAATAGCTCTGTTTTCAAGTTAGGACTAGGATTTCAGTTAAGGAATGCTCATAAAGATTTTTGTGGCATGCTCTAGGCTTACCTCCTGGACAATGCCTCATGGCCATTTTACACCGTCTGGATTCTGCGATGGTTGGGCATGGTATCGTGTCTTTCGCTGGCTTCTTCACGATTTGCCTTGTTCTCGTTTCCAGGCCCCACTTAAATCCACATGTTTTATTATTTCTGCTGCAAGTACCCCATTCACTCCACTGACCAACTTCACAGCCTTCTGTGAAAGCAAAAGAAAACCCATTAGATATTTTTCTGGTTCTCTGCTTCTCTTTTTAAAGTTTTTTAATTAGCAAGGACCTCTTAAATTAAAATGTACCACTTGAAAGATTTACCATTTACTGGCAAAAACTCAGAAACAAAATATCTCACAGAATCTGAAAGAATCTTTTCAGTCTACAGCATCCCAAGCATAAAACAATTACACTATTGATCTGCCTGTATGGACATCATGTCAGTCCCAAAAACCTCCTAAAATCATGAGATTGATTTATTTTTTTTCCTCTTTTTGATAAATCCTACTTGTGTGTTACCTGGACGTGTAAATCTCAGGAGTTCACGTTTCTAGGTCCTCTTCATCATGAAACACAAGGACTTCCCCTGAAAGGAGGAGTCTGTCCTGATAGCTCCCATGCCTCAAGGTAAAGCACCAAGGTGCGAGGCTCACAAAGTTGCCAGGGCCGGCTCAGAGTTATAAAGTAAATTTCTACTAAAAAAACATTTTCTGTTTTACATTTGAAAAAAATAAAAACTCCGAACTCAGTGCTGCAGATTTTATAGAACCTGCAAAGAAGTATTTACCATGTTTTGAAACAAGAGAGTCAAAACATGGAAGACCAACTTCAGTTTCTACTACTCACTCTCCTCCAGTTCGTATCATCTTTCTCAATTGTCCTGCATGTGGATGTGACCACCTATACGTATTCCTGCTTACAGGACTTGCATGTTTTTTGTTTTTTAAATTCCCCCCCTACCCCCGCAGAAAGTGTTGGTTATAGAATGAATGCCCAGTGCAATATGTGTAATACAATGAGCAACCTAGATGGGCTGCTATATCAAACTCCTTTGCTTCCCTGTTACTTGCCAAATAGAACAGGGGAGAGCTGTAGAGAAACTAAAAGTGACTCTGAAGCCCTGACATTGCTGAGCTTCACGAACAGGGCATATGTTCAATCTGTCCTGCCCCTGGCTTCTGGACTCTGTGAAAGGAAAAAGGAGCAGGTAGTTTATGGAGGTAAAAATTCAATGGGTATTCATTGACTTAAAGTTCTAATGCAAAAAGAGGCCTTCCTGAAGTCTTACAAATTCTGAGTTACGTATCTACACACAAGGCGATTTACAGGACAGAACTTTCAGGTGCTGAACAGAATTCCCTATAATGCATTCTTTCAAAGTTTGGAAAAAACATATATTATTATGGAGAAAGAGATCCGGACACAATCTTTTAGTGAATATTTCTTGATAGGAATCATAGAATCATCAAGGTTGGAAACCTCACTGAGATCATTTAGTCTAACCATCAACACATCACCACATCACTAGACCATGTTACTCAGTGCCACATTTACCTTTTTCTTAAACACCTCCAGGGTCAGTGACTCCACCACCTCTCCATGGGCGGCCTGTCCAAATATTTCACCACTCTTTCTGAGAATAAATTTTTCCTAAACCCAACCCAAACTTCCTGTGGTGCTGTTTGAGGCCATTACCTCTTGCCCTATCACCACTATCTGGGAGGAGAGGCCAATTCCCACCTCACTACAACCTCCTTTCAGATAATTGTAGAGGAATTACTAAGCATCAGCTTAAAAGCAGTGTTGTCAGCATTTGAACTTGGCCACCTGGCAAAAAAAAAGTGGCACCAGCAGCACTACTGGGCTGGAAGACTCACCCACACACTCCATGAGCTCTTCCAAGGCAGCAAATCCAGGGGGGCAACCTCTGAAACAACGGCCCCTGTGTGAGTAGAAGCCAGCTTTGCATTTGGTGCAAAAGTCTCTGCTGAAGCAGGAGTCGCAGTTTTCTATTCTGCATCCTGAATTAAAAGGATCATAAGGAACAAAAATACTGCTAAGTTAGGGGAAGATTCAAACTGAAAGGATATATAAAGCAATAGAATATCAAAACCATAAGCACTATACTGAGAAATACTGCCATCCTGAAATCTATTCACTATCTAATCACTATTTAGGAGAAATCAGTTAACTGCATCGTTTATTCCATACATCCTTTTAATTCTGTTTTCTAATCAAAAAAATGTAGATAAAGTTTCCAATTAAATGACTTCTGAGCTGATTTGATCTTTTGAGAGGAAAAATGTAAATTATTTTCTGTTGAAGTAACACTAAGGAATATAAGGCAGACAGGTTACTTGGGGAATTAGATATGCACTACACATATTGCAATTGATTTATTATTTATCGTGGCAAGCAGGATACAAATTTTTCCCTGACTTTTTTCCTATAAATGACACATGAAAACATTTATTCAGCTTTATTTGATTTCTGTATCCACACATATGCATGTGCTACCAGACAAAAATAAATACATAAATAGAGTTGTTCTGGATGTAACTGCTCTATTATCAATTAAGTCAATGCATTAAAAAATAGCCATTATGACTGAAAGACAAAACTATAAAAAAACAATGAAAATTACTATTGCCTTAAAAATATTGAATTTCATTAATAATTTAGGAGAAGTATCCTCCACAGTAGACTACGGACTCAGAAGCAGACTATTCAGAAATCTCCTATTTCATACTAAAACAAAGCAAACTGGTAATGAACTACATATCAACAACAATATGCACACCTGTAAAAAGAAATACTTCCATGGAAGGTTATGGAAGTCTGTCATACATACCTAGAAAAAATGCCAGGAAGAACTTTCAAAAGTAGAAGCCATTATATTTGAAACAATAATGAACGCATTAGAGCTTACCATTTTTTTATCTACACCTTAAGCAAATTTGCCTAATTCATGTAAACTACATTAACTGTATCCTGTCTTCAATTGAAGTTACAGCAGTAAGCATTTGTTACTCATTTCATGTAATGATGAACTAAACTTCTTGGTCACTCACGTCATTCATTTGTTTTTCATCCTTTCCTAGAGCAAAAAAAAACAAAAACAAAACAAAACAAAAAACACCAAACCATAGGGTCTTCTGAAATAGCCATTGGTATTCCATCCCCTAACCCACAAATTTAGCCAATCTTTATGAAACAGATTTTAGTGTTTATTCTTGAACTTCAGGAGGCCATAATAGGGTATACCACAACACTTAAACTGGATAGTGGTGGGAAATTACTCTGTATAGAAACTAGAAAAATCATGGCACTTTCCAGATCAGACTTCTTGTGACACTGGACAAGAAATTAGGCAGATTGCATAGAGGGGATTAAAAAAAAAAAAAGATTTCAAATGCTGGCACATCTTTGGTGTAGAAAGGACTCACAAATCAAAATTGGAAGTCTTCCACTGCCAAAGATACATATTTCAAGACTGTGTAGAGACAATCACACAATCCATTTGCTAGCAAATCCAGTGTACAGCATTTCTGAAAGGGACTCCTAGAAATTCCGTGCATACCAGCAGCAAAATTTGCCTTCTTACCCCCAGTCTCGCCTTTAGGAAATCCCCAAGATTTACCATTTCCTTCTCCTGAGGTTTGCACCAGTCTCCAAAGAACAGAATATCAGTGTTCATGCAATAAATACTTCAAAATCACTTCCCTAGGTGAATAGGTGAATGTGTCTGCAAGGCAAAATGATAAGGCAAGCTGCTCTGGAGATGTACTGCAATAGTTAATTGCAAATCTGGTTTGTTATACTCCACATGTACTGCAAATATTTTATTAATTGCGATGCTTGAATCAAACATCCACTGTGTTTAAATATTCAGAAAAAAACATTTGCCTCTTGCACACCCACGCAAGGCAGTTTGAAAAGACATCAAGGTTTTTCCAAACCAGTTAGTCCAATGATGAGGTGCAGAACACCAACATAAAAAGAAAAAATAGCATCATGGAACCCTCCCTCACATCCAATTGACGCAAGTATATTTTTGAAATAGCGTTTTAACTATTGCTTTCAAATCACGTTGGAGAGTGATGTGTTTAAAGTTTATACCATCTGAATTCTTTGCGATGGAAGAGGGATTAAACAAAGAACATCACCTTCTGATAACATACAAACACACTTCTTACCAGGTGAAATCCTGCCTGACCTTACACTGAGGATACCCTACGTAAAACAATTGCTATTTAATGGCCCATGTGAATAGCCTATATTTACACATTAAACTATTGGCTCAGCCTTCTACCAGTTTCTTGATCATACTTCAAATTCCCATCCTATTTATATCTTTTGCTTTGCTTTGCTTTCCATGCCAGTTTTATTGTGTGTTACAGTAGAGCCTTTGCCATGACAACTATATTTTGGAGACATTATAGTAGGGGATCTTGGCCTAAGGTTAAGGTTTCAAATATGAAATGCCTGTTATTTAATCCATATAAGATGCAGTTTTGGGAAAAACACAAAAAAAATCTGAACATATCTGGTAATTTCAGAGTGATAATAATAGTAATAGAATAGTGATAGTAATAGAATTTGAGATTATTAGGTGCTACTTGTGTTTCAAACCATTAAAGATGCTCATGCAGCTCTAAGCCTTGCAGGACAACTTCAATCAGCTAAAGAGGTAAAGAAAGGATTCCAAAAGTTAGAAATGCTAACTTTCTACAAGTCTATTTTCAATCACAAACTACCACATAAGTGGTTATAAAACTGAAATTTTTTTGAAGTGTATTAGTTTTGGTGCCTGGCTTCATCTTATTATATGGTTTAATGCTTTGTAAGCAAAACAGCTTTACTTATTTTTTTGAATCAATGTGATATTAATAAATTTTAACTGTTTCTGAGTTTAGTAAATCAATAGATGAATTCACAAAATTCTTTTACATCTACATATATCAACATGGACAGAGAAAGAAAGCATACAGGTTTTTAGTTGAAAATATATTAATAATAGAGATCAGCATTCTTTACAAGATACACTGGTGTCCAACTAAATACAAGGGCTGCTCCTATTTTTAATTTTTTTTTTTTATGTTGGCCCGTGACATCAGGGCAGATGGTGGTGGTATGGCAGTAGAGGCTGAACCTTCCCACCAGCGTTCTGTTACATGTTGTTGCTGTCTGACAGATGCATCAGCAGCACAGGGGCAGTCTGACAGAATGGCATCTGACATGAAATGCATATAAAACAGAGGTGTGGAATTAAAAATCTGCACCCATTGACATTCATCAATGATTGCTGAAGCAAATGTATGGAGATAAAACAGTGGCTGCGAGCACAGTGAAGCAGCAGGTGGTGTGTTTCAGCAGTAACAACAGTGACATGAAAGAAAAGCCACATTCCAGACAGACATACATAGCTGTCATGCCACAAAATGAAGAGATTCTTGATCAGTTCATCCGCACAAATCAGTGGATAATGACCACGAAGCTATGCAGAGGAGCTGGATATTGGCTCCAGTGTGTTGGAAGTGATGGTGGCAATGTTGGAATATTGCAAACTTTTTGCCAGGTGGGTCCCACAAATGCGCACACAGGAACAGAAAGAACACCGTGTGCATGTTTGTCAGGATCTGTTGAACCAAAACAAGGCTGAAGGTGACAGTTTCCTGGATCCTATCATTACTAGTGATGAGACATGATGTCACCATTATGAGCCAGAGTTAAAACAGCAGTCCATCGTGTGACAGCATATGAGTTAATCATTGAAGAAAAAGCAGATGAAGTGATGTGCACTGCTTTTTGGGACAGGATATGGGTGATCCTTCTGGATTTCCATGGAACCTGGACAAACCACCAACTCTGACCACATCACGATGCTAATTAAGCTGAAGACTCGAACTTCCAGTATCAGGCCAGAGGAGAACACAACCTCTCTCTTGCAAAGATGACAACGCCAGGCCTCACACCAGCTTGAAGCCCATAGAGCACATTGCCAATCTTGGCTAGATTGTCTTATCTCACCCACTGTATAGTCCAGATTTGGTGCCTTCTTACTCCCATATTGTTCACAGTGAAACTGTGAAATATTGTTCACAGTTAATGAACTGAACATTTTCCTTCTGATTGCCATAGCTTTCAACCATTCAAACTTTTTTTTTATCTTAAAATCTTATGTCCAAGTGTGGTGAAGAAAAGTAGAATCTTCCTTACTTTTCCAAATCCTTTTAAATTCACTAGTTAATTTGGACTTCAAAAAGCACTCAGAGAGGTCCAGAGAAAACTGGTGCTGTGTCTGATTAGCACACTCCATTTCTAAACAGATGGCACTTTTTGAAGTGTTATGCCGTATTCCCACCAGAGCTGTATGTAAATGCTACAAGATTCTGACCTCACTGAAATCCGTGGCAAAGGTCCTAATTGCTGCTGCTGCAAGTGCAATTTTAAACTATTAACCTTTTTTATGCCATCAGATAGACCACAGCCCACTGTAATTACCCTAATGGGCAAAAACAATATTAAAACCCCCGAAGAGATACAATCTGTCATGACAAATATGCATTTGTAGAATGACAAGTGAGAACTGAAGCAATACTCCAACAGTCAGAAAAGATGACTTTCTACAAGTCTATTTTCAATCGCAAACTGTCACAGGAGTGGTTGTAAATACACAGCTCCATGACTTCACCTCTCAGGGGAAAGGGTGGAAAAGAAGTCACTACTTTGGTGAAGCTAAGATGGGCTGAAATTAAGCTGAACGGCACTGCTCAAGTATCTTCAGCAGTTAGATGAAACAAAGCTAAACAAAGATGTATCCCTTCAATAGAGCTCTGAAAGTTTGATTTATGATACAAAATATATACTGACTCTTATGGAAACTTGACTGATACTGTGCAATCTGTTAATTTAGCCTGAGAGAAGAATAAGAACTTGAGTAAGTGATGTTTCAGTACAGCACAAAGGTAGATTACAGTACGTCAAAGTGCTTCTGTGCTTGAGAACAGCTACAGAATATACTCAGGAAAGAAGCACCACCATCACTTCCTCCATGAACTAGTACTGCACCCCCCCCTCAGACAAAGGCCAGGAGACCTACAGAACCAGAGGATCAAATTCTTTTGTTTCCTCTGGAGGAGGAACTTAGGAACTTAGAAGCCAAACCATCCTTTTACTTAGTTTTCAGTAAGCGAAGCACTCCATGGCACTTCAGAAATAATCTTCTTCCGAACTGTTTCTGCATATACACAAGATATTACTATTATTTTATGTAATAGTTATGAAACATATTTCAGTCAAGATTAGAGAAACCGTTCTGTTCTAGAAAATATTTATAGGATATTTAGCTAGCCAGCAAAAACATTTGATTTAGGCTTTATCTCATTTATACTGATGTGAACAGTGATCTGGTATATTATTAGAAAAATATATCTAACTGAGGTGGATAAAGTTTCCAATATTTATAGAGCACTACATAAATGGTACATTAAAGAACTCCTGAGGGAAGAAACCTGGATTACAAGTCAGGCCCAAATTAGAGATGCACTCTAATTGGATGAACTGCTGTCATGAAAAGGCTTTCCTGGCCTGTTTTGACTTCCTGACAATCATGATAAGACAATTCTACTAATTCTTCTCTTAAAATAAGCATTAAGCAATTGACAGACTCATATTTTAATGAAAAAAATCAAAAACCTATGAGTTCAAAATATAAATTAAATTTTGACCCAGGTGCATATGTCTGCTATGATTTAAAAAAAAAAAAGCACTCTTGTGAATACTTAATTCTGTTCTACAGTTAAAGAAAGTATGATGTTATTAATACAAACACTATCCTTTCACTGTATGTCTACCACTAGCTTTTAAGATGTCAGAATAAGCTGAATTGTAAGGAAACATAATACCTTTGAAAATCAAATTGAAGCATAAAATGCTTCAACTCCTACTCTCACTCTTCTGCAGCCCTGGTGCTCCAGTCTTACCCCCAAGGCTGCCATCCTCACTGGCTGTTGGCATGCCTTGGCACTCCACACCACCTCCTACATTGATTCCCCTACAGAATTTCCTGAGCTAGGAGACATTTCAAAAATACAGCTGGACTACGCATTTCATAGAATCCTAGAATGACTTCGAAGAATCCTTAAAGATCATCTAGTTCCAACCCCCTGCCGTGGCTTTCATAATTCACCTTGAAAATAGAAGATAAAGGCACATGGGGACAGGCGGGGCTATTAAGAGCAGGAGATATGGCCAGAAGTAAAGCAAGCTCTGACGTGAGCAATTTTGTAGGGGATGGAGAATGAGCTGAGTGACCAATGGATTAGGGGAGATACAGGCTAAACATAAGGGATACTTTTTTTTAATGGTAAGAGTAGTGAAACACTGGAACAAGTTGCCCAGAGATGTGGTGTATGCCCATCCCTGACACATTCAAGACCTCAGCAAACCATCTAGCTGTAGACATCTCTGTTCATTGCAGAGGAGATGGACTAACTGACCTTTAAGGGTCCCTTCCAACTCAAACAATTCTGTGATTCTATGAAAAAACAGAGACTAAAGCATCAACTGGCTTTAAAGAATTAGAGGAGGAAAATCACAAGCAAAAGAGCTTCAGACTACAAGGGCGCTAACAAACTCCTAAACAGAAGAGGCTTCAGTAGCTGAAGGATTTACGATTAAAACTAGAAATTCTTTGAGCTGCAGCTTTGGCAGTGGATGAACATGAGTTCTGGAGAACAAATAAATGCAGCCACTTGCCAGTAATCATTACTGAAGCTTACCCCAGGTCTATCGTTTCACAGAGATTAGTGCTTGGAATATAAAATGCTGCTTATAAAATACCATAATGAGAATTATTATTATTATTTTAATAAATTCACTTAATAAACACTTAATATATTTCTATTATGTTCTAATCTTGATTTATTATTAGCTGAGATCCTTTAAACAAATGCCAAACCACAGTGGTTTCAATTAGTATTTTACAAATATACAACTGCTGTATTAAATCTAAATTGACTACAGTTTTAAGAAATCTTTAATTCAAGGCACTATGAAGATTTCTTGTTGCCAGAATGGTGGAATGGACGCTCTTCCATCAAAATACTTACAATAAAAAAAAAAAGCAGGAGCATGGCCAAATACTTACCAAGAAGCATTTGAAATGGGAAAAAGTAGTGGAATAAATGGAAAAGGAAAAAAAAAAGATGCCTGATGCCTGTACCATAATAATAATAAATAAATAATCAGCCTCAAAGCTTTGTACGTTCCGCTATATTACCTAAGCAATAGTCCAGCCATTACATATTAACAATGCCTTGCTATTTTGTAACAAAGCTTAAAAAAATTATTACCTTTCTCTATACAGTGAATTAACTTCATGTGTTTCATAAATAATGGATTAGCAAGACAGTTATTAAAAGCTTCTCTTTATCTTGTTTTCACTGAAGGCACATGGAACAGCTAATGACAATTTTAAAAATGCCTGGTCCTCCCACGAGGAAAGAAGGTGAACATAAACAAATGAAGTAGCCAACTCAGGCTGGAGGGAACTGTGATTTCTAAACTGTTCCCATGTCTTCCTCCAAAAAGCTTAGCATAGACACTGACCAGGTTGAAAGGTTCAAGATAGGCTTGAGAGATTAATTAAACCAAAGTTGAAACAACCACTGGGGTAACAGAGTTCATTCTATTCTTTTATTCAGATTTATTGTTTTGTTTTGCTTGGAAGATTTTTTTTTCGTGTTGAAACAGATCACCTCAACGTTATTAATAATTAAAATTTCTTGGAAAATTAATAAAGTGTAGCACTCCTCTTGGGCACTCTTCTAGAGAAAAGACCCAACACCTTTCAATTTCATGTTCAAATGTTTTGACTTCAGTGTTGCAGATGAAAATAAGCTCCAGCAGGAAGCACTACATCGATTTCTAGGGAAAAGCAGTTTAAAAAGTACATGATTCACTGCTACTAGAAAAACAGTCTAGAACCATTCAGCAAATTCAAGGGACGCATACTGCTTACATGTAGAAAAGAAAATTAGCCTTGAAATTCAAAATTTCCACAATTTTGGAGCTGTTGCACTTGGCTGTAGTATTTATTGTGTTACGTTTGGCACTAACTATGTTTGGCTTTTAAAATCATGTCAACATTTTCCATAAAAATATGTTCTATAGCTTCTTGAACAAAAATGGGCAAGTGTTCCAGTAATAAAACGTTAAACAGCTTTTGTGCCTGTAAAGGCATTAATAGGGCAGAAATCATTTCAACCTAAGTAATTCAAGCCCTGTAACTCCCAGACAGATTTTAACTGAGCCAGAATTTTTATTATTTTTAGCTGAGATAATACTATCTGAGCAATAGCCTGTAACAAGCTGTAACTAAAAGTATCTAACATCAAGCAGGAAGAAACCTATTCTATTTTTTTTAGGAATGTTTATTTTATCTCAGCTTGAATCCACAAAACATCCGCGTCCACAATGCAACGTGTGTACCATGCAAGATCACCAAACCAAGAGCAAAAACACAGATATGATTTATAAATGCACCAGTTGGCGATCACACCAAAATAAAAATATACAGCTCAAAAATCATTGGAAGGGAACCAGCACTGGTCTGTAAAGGCAACTGTATAATTATTCTCAGAGGGAGAGACTGTCAAAGGCATGAGGGTGAGTTAAATATCCAGCACTCAACACATGCCAATATAGATTGGACACAGCCTCAGATTTGTGCTTTTCAAAACCAATCCTGTAATTCAGGGAAAAAGGCCACTTTCTGGAAGTGGTAAAAATGTAGAATAAGCTGTATTGAATGCACAGACCACCTTCTGCAAGGCTTTGGGGTTTTTTTGGGACAGTTTGTTTGTTTGAAAGAAAACAAAGAACAACTATCAGCACAGACTATGTTTCCTATCTCACAAGCACAGTACATGCTAATATAAATACATTCATCTATTCCACAAAACTTTAACAATACTCAAAAACGTTTTCACGTTGCCAAGCTTTTAGAGCCCACTTCTGAAAGGCTGGAATTGGACAAGTTGCTGAATTCACAACTGTGCTATGAAAATTAAGGCCAAGATCCTAAACTGTTTTACAGAAGGGATGCGTAAATGCTATTCTGCTCTCATTGAATTCTTCATCAAAACCTAGCCACCTGGTATTGATTAGGCAGCACTCAACAGTGTTACCTAGCACAAAGCGAAGAATACCATATCCACTGCACCCATACCGGGAATGGGGAGAAACAGGCGAGATGTCATTACACGGACTGTAATGTGGCCAGAGTACTGCAGTTAATGCTCTTACTCCAGCCAGAAGTGCCACAGAATGACCTCATCGGCCTGTCAAGATTATGTGTGATCTGAAGGACAGCACCCACTTCCTCACAGCACAGTGCATCCCTGCGACATGCTGCAGGACCCACGGGAGAGTGCCCTACATTTAACAAGCATTTGATTAGTTCAGGAAGCAAAGAAAAGCTGTTTCTCACTTCAGGTTCTTCAGTTTGGTGACTTAATTCTGGTCAGACTATGACACATGAAAAAAAATATGAATTAGGGGTGGTAGCAATGATTAATAATCCATATGGGTAATTGTCCACATATGAGCATATGGAAAAATCGATACAAATAGGCACAACTGCCAGATAGCAGTGAAATAACATGCAGATATAGCAGAGCACTCATAGGCCTTAACAGCTGTACTGCTAGGCACAAACATGCAAACAAGGAATCTTGTTGCACATTAGCAGGTTGTAAATTTCCAAATAAAATGCAGCACTAACAGTGAAAGGTTGTTTGTTTGTTTCTTAACAGTACATCTGTTTTATTAAAATAGCAACACTTACATATTAAAACATGTATGGTGCGAGGCATCTGGTCACCTGAAAATCGTGTCGGAACAAAAAGCATGATGAGAAGCCCACCCATATCTCAGTGCATATACTGGACTTGTACCTACATGAACCATTGTTAAATGTATGCTTAATCTTTTTTATTTTCATATAATGGGAATCATTTTTTTAAAACCAAAAATACTTGCTCAAATCATAATTCTTTCCTAACCTTCCCTTTAATTAAAATAGAAGTGGCAATAACAGCAACAGCTAGGTTAACACAACAACTGTTTAATTTGCTGAACATAACCGGTCTTGGCGTGAGCTTGGACATTAGTAAATAGGTTTTTATGAAGATCATGACTTCTATAAAAATATTATGTTCCACAACATATCATCTTAAAAACAGTGTGCAAATCATGGTTTCCCAATAAAAAGTGCATGTAAGCTTTCAAAAACATCAACAAAACAAACAAAAAACCCACACAACTCACTTGAACATCTGTTCATGTCTGGTGTTCGGAGTCCATAGTACCCTGATGGGCAGGAATGCAGACATTCACCGTACTGTCTCATTCCTTCTCTTCGTAGGAAGAAGAATAACTTATGCTGGCATCTGATGCACCCATTATCCTTTGAACAAGACAAACAGCCCTTGCAAATTGGATTTGATCCATAGCTAGCTGCAAAATAAGAAGATAAATTACACTTTAAGATCATTTGGATATTATTTTGGCTGGAGGTCCTCTTTCCTGTAAAGTGTTCTCTACCATACGATTAAAAGTAGTTTTGAAAAGAAGGTTCTGCAAGTGTACTCATTGTCAAGCATCTGCACTGGGAAGTGGATGAAAAGAAATGTAATCTCTGTATTTTTAATTAGTATGTACAGCAATTTAATAAACTTTCGTACATTTTAAACAAAGGTATAAACAAGTGGAGACCAAGATATATAAAATTTGCACGTAAAACATAAACAAAATTTGTATGCTCAATTCTAGTTTTGTGCTTATATGCTCAGCTTCAAACAGGAGCAAATTATAAGAATATTGGCACCCCTATCTATGCACTTGAAATGATATTCCCATTGAAATACAGTATCAACACAAATGCAACTTCTGACTTGCAAACACAGCAACATTAAGTGTAGCAAACTACAGAATGGGTACAACACCCACTATGGACACATCTTTCAGGTATCACTGTAGTGCCTTCTTGCAGTCACTTCTAGGTCTTTGTAATAAACATAAACATCATTATTTCCAAAAAGAAAGAATCTGAAAGCATATTTTCTATGAGGTTCTACCCAAAATGAGTTGAAAACTACATGCACAGGCATCTCAGAAGAAAGGCATCTACATCTAATCACCACTTTAGGTCACTAGCTATTATGTCTTCAACTAAATATACTCCCTTTTCTATGACTTGAGTGATAGTGCAACAAACTCTGGCTGTATCATTCTGTCTTCATGAGCCTTTACTGTCCTGCCTTCCTCCCAAGTCAGGGAACAGTCCCTGCTCCACACACAGTCAGCTCCTTCTCAGGTGCTGAGTCAGCACAGCAGGTTAGCAGAGGGATGAAGGCTTAAGATGTTACCTTAATAGGTCTTTCTCAGATGTTAAATTGGCCACAGAACTTCACAGAAGTGAAGTCTAACAAGTTCCAGTCTAAATCTAGTTTACTAGAAACATTATGCATGAAAAGGGAAATGTCTTTGATGTGTCAAGAGCTTCTGAATAGAGGTCACTGACAGCAACTGGCCAAAAGAGCAAAGACTATGTTTAATTGCTATATTTCAAAATATTTCAGAGTATCTACGCCCTAACGTAGTACTCCAGTAATTTTTATCTTGTATGGATGTATAAAAGCTGTTCTTTAATGGCTGACTTCAGCAGCCAAGCTGGGAAAAGAAGAAAGGAAAAAGCCCACCACCCTCTGGAACCAGTAGCTGATAAGCTTTACTCTCACCTTCACACATCTGCGCACCACATTCTTGTTCTGTGGCTGCTCCGTCCCCCCCCAGCATGTCTCTCCCAGCTCAGTATGGCAGTGTTCAGCTCCTAACCTGCGCAGAATGCTCCTGGTGGGTGGCAGGCAGGACAAGGAGCCAAGCAAGCAGTGGGAAGCTGCTCAGCCAGTGGGACAAGTCGTGAGGGCTGGAGTTCTCTGAGACCAGGCTCACATACTAACATTCTCCTGATAGGAATAGCATCCTTATCCTCCCTGGTATACATACTACTCAAGCTCTCACACCCTTTGCAAAGGCACATCCTACAAGACCAACTGCCTTAAATCCCTGAACCAGTGCACACATCCTGTTGCACCCTCTCTCCCATACAATTTCTCCTACAGTTCATCTTGCAAATACCCTCATTCTTCGAAGACATACAAGAAGAAAACAAACAGACGATGAGCTTGGCTTGAGTGCAGCCCTCCTCACTGTTGCAGGGACTGCCTTTCTGTAACCACATCAAATATAGGACCATATACTCCAAAGCAATTGTTGCTTAACACATGGTGAGACCTCCGAGTCCCCTTTTAGCTTCCTTGAATCTCACCCTCAGCAAATCTGTACCTCAGACTTGTGCAAGGCTCCTCACCGAATGCTGTGCTTTAAGAAAAGAATTAAATGGAACAAAACAAAACTAAAATTACAAGATGTTTCAGTTTGTTCACCACCATTCAGAGATCTTTCTGGGGCTTGAAACAGTGGGGGGTCAGGATCTCATATCCAGCATGGTGTTTCTACTTCAAATCAAGGACATTTTTTCTTCTCTGTCCCTCTGGAGCAGCTGCACAATATTGATACCAAACAAGGCAGCTTCAACCCCTCCCATCCACCTGTGCAACTGTTGCTCCAGCCCTATGCTCTCTCCTGGAATGAACTAGCTCCTTCCACAATGTAACCCATGCACACCTCTAGCAACAGTCTGCACTGGAGAATCCTCCAGGTATGCAGTCAGAAGACTTTCCAACTTTGTCCCACAGCCCTCACGCCCTTTTCTGGCAGCCGTAAGACTCACCCCTTACATTAGAGGTATGAATTTCATGAGCAGTGCCCTGTACAGTCACACCACCCAACATCTAACACTTTTCATAAAAAACACTCTCCATGCACACTGTACAATCCTTACATTATTTCAGAGACTCCAAACAGGGAGAAGCTTATGTATGATTATGACTTAGCGCAACTACCCAAGGTGAAGAAGGAACACGAGGCCAATAGCTAAAAAGGAGGGATAAACCTAAAGGCTGCAATTCTCAGTAACAAGGCTTGAGGAGCATGGATGACAACTGGAGCAGATACGTTTGTAGGATCCATGTAGGTCATACCCCCTCTTCCCTCATTGAACAAATTTTGACATCTTGGCTACAGAACGTGTCTCCACCTGACTCCACTGTCCAGCTTTCCTTTATCTATGACTGTCCTCATGTCACTCTCCTTTTCCCCATTTCTGGTAAGATGTTTTCTTTGTTAACCATCTGTTTGACACGACAAATTTAATTATGCTGACTTCCCTGGACTTCAGCCATAACTCTGTCCCAACAGACTCTCATATGACATGGAGCTAACAGAATAGAAGGGTCCTCAGTTACCTTGTGTTAGCCTTACTTAGGAGATGAAGGGTAAATTCTTCACAGCTTCAGGTAACACAGAATATATGAAAGAGTGATTCTGTAAGTAGTGTATATTTTATCCCAGAATTTTAACTTGTATATAGGTTCCCCAAGCCATCACATATTGACGGGCCTTCTTTATCACAAGAACAACCTAAACATATTTGCAATTTCTCTGCTGTGCTTTTTCTTCTCAGAACACTGTTGTGAGGTGCAGCATTAAAACTTGTAAACTGCTCCGAAATCCACATAAGGGAGGTGTTACAGATGAAGTACATGTATTGCTACTTAAATGGCTGATTATTAGACGCACTGATTTTGGATAACATGGAGGTCATGATGGTCATACAATGATGAGTTTCCCTCTTGCTCTCCTAATTACTGAGTTACAATAGAACTCTGAAAATGCATCAGGTATTTTTCTCTTTTTCTTCACCTTAATAGGCAAAAAAAGTCAATAAAAGGCTATACAAAGGTAAGGGAAAAGAATACATGGACAGAAAATTATTCATATGCTATAGTACAGAGTGAACTTTATGAGAGAATCTGAAAATTTATGACTGTGCTGCTTAGGGCAACTGAACAGTTTGCAAGTATTTTGCATACAGTAAGTTATTGTGAAGTGTACGTCACAGAACTGCCTTTCTTCTACATTGCCATCAGTCATATTCTTAGCAGAACTTCATGGGAAGCAGACAAACAACTTCTGCAACCTTTCTTTCAGTTCAACTAGTCCCAAAGCAGGAAAAATCACGATATGCTCTGCTGCTAAATTGCTTGGATACTGAACACATACTTCAACAAATCAAGTATTCCAGCACTGTTTTCAGCATCACATAAGCATGCCATCTTGAAGATATCAACTTAACTTTAGCTCTTTGCCCCTGTACACACAGGCTATAACCAAGTTCTACAAATCCCTCACCCCCTTGGAAAGCCTTCTTTTTCCATCTCATCTCTTAACACAACAAATACATCTTATAGTATATAGCTTTTTCAGTTCTCAGATAATTGAAGGAGGAAGTGAATGCATCTACGTTCAGCAGGAACATCTACACATTTCCTTTTGAATTTCTTCATACCATTTTTTTTCCCCCTTCTGTATTAGTCTGCAAGAAAAAAATAACAAGCGTACAAAACATGGTCAGTCACATTCCACGTTACCAGTTGCGTCACATACAATGTAAAACATCACACTACTCTCTCAGTTCTCACATCCCTATTTCAACTCTGCCTGGAACACCCTCCTCGACGCTGTGTGCCAAGCAGGCAGGTTTTCTCCATCCAAATCCCTCATGAAAACTCACTCCTTCCACAAGGCCCACAAATGTTAACCAGTGTCAGAATGCTGCTGTCATCACATCATAAAACCAAAAATGCACACATGCTCTAAGTTAGCACCATCCTCTGGGTCTCAAAGCACATGATTGCCCTGGCTGTCTGTTAACATTGTAAGCTCCTTGCAGCAGGAGCAACGTTTTGTACAGCCACACAGATATGTATCCAGGTGTGAACGTTGCGCATAAACACAAACACACACCTTTATACAGACAGTGTCTTTTCTATTCCTTTGGCTTGCTGCTTCTACAGCTACATTCTAGGGCATCTACTTAAATAAAAAGTATTTGCAGACTTGGTTCCCTATGTTGTTGTTGTTTTTTTTTTTTATTACTATTACTATTATTTTAAATCTGGGATTAAATATGCCAAGTTAGAAAAGGTTACTTGAGAACACAGACTAATACCCAAACACTGAATGAAACACTTCTGCACTCAAGGGGTGTTCAAAGTTTCATGGTTTGGATCCATATCAAGTAAAATCAAATGTCAGCTAATTACTTTAACTCTTGTCTGGATCAAAAGTATTAAAACCACTTCAGCAATATGGCTTAAAGTGAACTGTTATGACTATTTGAAATCACAAGAGAACCAATAGTGCAAAATGAGTCTAGTCTGTTCCCCGCAATAAGACAAGTTGTTCTGCGAGCAAAAGAACTAGCAGCATTTAATTTCCTATGGATTTTAATGTCTTGCAGCCCATACCACAATAACTGCTACCAATTTGTTTCTTTCTTGTATGTTCACTTGCAAGTAGTTACAAGTCTCTTCAGAATCTTGTGTTCGCTTCACTCCAAGAACATGGTATTTTTATACAGCTGTAAAAATGGATAAATGGGTCCAAAATCCATTGGAAATAGAAGAGGTCCCAGCAGAGAAAACAAGCTGTAGAAAATGTCATTACCCTAACATAATTTCTTTAAAGGGTCAGAACACCATGCTCTTTACAATACTAACATCGCTCACTGCCCGTTCGCTGTGTTATTGGACTTTTGAGTTCTCTGAATTCAGAAACTGGGATCATTGGTACACTGGTCAGCTTAAGGACTGCGATTGCAGCTACAAAAACTCTGGTGATTAGATTTCAGCTCAGGTCTAGCAAAATGTCTCTGAGACACTTATCACTGAAAACAAAACATGAGGTGCGCAGATGGAACTTGGAGGAGAGAATCAACTAAAAGACCACTGCAAGCTGCACTTATTGCAGAAACAGTAGATTTCATAACCTGAAATTCAATTAATGCTATAAAGTTATCCCATACCTCTCTCTCCAGTTCAAGAAAATAAACTACACTCCTGCTTGGCATATGAGTTCAGGGTACCTAAGAATTGAACAGTGAATACAGCCATATAGATGCATCAATATTATATAGCATACCAATGTACTAACTCTATAAATCTGCAAAGTCATTATAGTTGAAATTCATCTAATGAGCTATGAAATGGAGCTGGCCAAGAAAACTGCATATTTTCCACTAGAGCTATGTAAACACAAGTTTTGGATGAAAAACAAAAAAAAAAGAATAGCTCAACTCCAGCTATTGTCTTAATTTAAAAGAATTAAGATATTCGAGGTCAAAGGGCATTTTTGTGATCAATTAGTCCAGTGCCCTGTACAAAGAAGCCAGAGAACTTGTGCTTTACTAAAACATATCATTTAAGAAACCATTCAGTCTTGATTTTAAAATTGTCAGTGGTAAGGAAACCACCACAACCTTTGTTAAGATATCATAGGGGCTAATCATTCTCACTGTTGAAAACCTGCAATGGAATTTTGAACTTCAAATAGCAACCACTGGACCTTTTTATATCTTTGTCTGCCAGATTGTTAACAGTTTTTCAGTGTTTTTTCCCCAGTGCAGACACTCTGATCAGGTCAACTCTTAGCCTTCTCATGGATAAGATAAACAGAGCAAGATTCCAGAATGTCTCACCGCAAGGCAAAGTATCCAGTCCTTTGATCAATCCCTTACCATTTTTATCAACAGACGTAGGGACACCAAAAAAGAACACAGCAATGGAAAAGAGATTGTACCAGTGCCAAATACAGAAGTGATACAGCTTCTCTACTATTCCTAGATACTACTCACTTGAAGTATTTATGTATTATGTAAGGGTTTGGGTTTTTTTTTTTTTTGCCTCTCAAGTACCACACTGCTCTATGTAGGAAGCAGCCATTTTGTTCCCCAATGCATTTTACAATTATTCTGGAGATCACCCAGTGACGGTTCCAAAGATACTGATCCTTAAACACCTGGAATCATTTTCTTCCAAGTTGTCTACCACACAGAAAACTCTCATGTTCCCTAGAGTGACAATCTTCCTCTGAAGATAAACAAACTGTGGGGTGACGTTTCATTTCAATGATTTTGGTGTAAATCTCACTAAATTAATGCTCATAGAATCATAAAATGGACCTTAAAGATCATCTTGTTCCAACCCTCCTGCTATAGGGCAGGGACAACTCCCACTACACTAAAAGCCCAATCCAATCTGGCCTTGAACACTTCCAGGAATAGAATATCCACAGCTTCTCTGTCTCAGCCAGGCTCTAGTCAGCCACAGCCTGTACCGGGCCTATCTAAACCTCCTACAGAGAGAACAGGGAACTCTAAATCAATTCATACGTTCTCCTAGTCTGGCTTTTAAAATTCACATTCCTCAGCTAAAGCATCCACTTTCACCTTTATCTCTTTGTCACCTGTATCTCTTCTATCTCATCTATGCATGAGGCCCAGGAGCTCCTTCTCAGACTCATACATAAGGAGAGGGTGGTGGGATTGTTTATTTTGAGTAATAAGTTGACTTGTCTTTCACTGAAAATAAACTGCAATTGAAAGCAAGAATATACATTCAAACAGAGGTAGTTCTACTTCTAAAACAGAAGAAATAGTTTTTTTGCTTCCAGTGACTTACTATACCTTGGACCAAATCTTTGTTTTTATTGTTAAAGCAGACACTGCAAAGATAAACCAATGAACACTTGCTTTTCTCACAGTGCCATCATGCTGGTGAGGAAGTCTCATCAGTGGGAGATCACAAGGCATTGTATTTCCACCTGTCAAGTCTTGAAAAAAATCACTCGCTCACCAGTCTCAGACTTTTCTATTTAAAGTTCCCATGCCATAGTCATCTAGAAATGCACAAGCTGCTGCAGCCTATTTCTTAATTACAAAATTGTCCAGGAATGCATTTTCCCCATCCATATATTCTGTGCTGTTATCTGACACTACATGCAAACTTCATCCAGCATACTGTTTCTACAAACCAACATCTGGTACACAAATTCTACTGGAACATAGTCGCAGGCATTTAAATAAATTCATTTTTGGCCAAGCCTTTTAATATCTAGAATATTTCAACTAGTTGCTGTGAATAAGATTCATCTCTAGCATGCAGGTGAATAAACAGAGATTTAAGTTTTTCCTCTTTGATGGTGTGTTTACTTTGTCTTCTATTGTAAGTTATAACTTTTCCAAGCACTGAAAGCTGCAGGGATCCAACATAGAGGCATTCCAACAAAAACACAGCTCCAAATCCAGATCCACCCAAACCGCTGAAGACAAAACATTATTGGAAGCATTAAAGCTAAAGAGGTGAAGATCCAGAACACTCAGCTTAACACAGAAAGTACAGTGACATATAAGAAGACTTTATGTAGATGCATGACATTTCACTTTCCCATTTCATACTTTTACTGACCAATTCCTAAAAAGGTAGAAAAGATTGAGGAGCAGAGAGGGAAAAAAAAAATAGAGAGAGAAAGAGCTCAAGCCCTTCTTTTCCTGGAAGATCAAATTCAATCAATTTTGATATGAGATAGATATCAAATCTGGACTCTAAAACTGGATAAGGTGTATAGCAATTCCAGTAGAAATAAAAAAAGGCAAAGATTATATGACTATTTTCACTGCTAGATTAGGCACTACTAAACTAACAACCACATGCCTAACTATTGTTTACTATCACATTTTTATTGTGCAACTGGAACTGGCACGTAACTGAGATGCCAAACAAATAAATATTGACTGTGGATTGTAAATTTGTAATAGTGAAGAACATGCCTTATTTCTCCAGTTTATAATAGCAATGAACACAATGGTGAGTGTTTATAAATACCAAATTTCTGAAATGTATGACAGAATGCAAATGCAGCTTCTTGCCTATTTATTTATTGATATTATTAAACTGAAAAGTTCAGAAAACCACTAAGAATGACAAAACCTAAGGTTTAGATAGTTGTGAGTAGTCTGGAAGATTCAATGGCCTCAGCCATAAGCTGTGTAGGAACTTTTAAAATTCATGCAAGGTTACATTCACAATCAAGGTTATACTCACAATCTTCTAAGTTTTGCAGAAGGAATGCTGTACAGTTCCTTACATAGGGAAAAGGCAGTTCCTAACAAAGCTTCTGTAGGATTTTATTCAAGCAGGATTGCCAGCTGTCCAAGTCTAATGGAGGCAACCTGAGTTATAGGTTAAGCATTCAGCTGGGAATGAAGCTAGAACTACATGAAGTATAATCACACAGGTAGCAGGAGCCTGGACAAAAGACTTCCCAAGGTCTCTTTAAGCCTGACTTACCCTGTGGTCCTATGATCTGCTCAGATTTGACTTCTTGCTTGAAGGACGAGATAACCTGAGCTATGACCTGCATAGTTCTGAGAGAGAAGGAATGGGCAGCAGAGCGCATGGGGACATGGAAGGTTTTCTGGATGTCCAGATGTATTCCAGAGACAGAAAACAAGTATCAAGGAAGGAAAAAGAAGCAAAGCAGTTTGGAAATGTGCTGTAACTAGAAATAGGAGAACCTAAAAGCTATCTTCACAACTGGAAGTAACCTTCTCCATACAAAGCGAACCATCTTAAGAGAAAAAATTGCTGAAGTTCACCAAAGGAAGAGGCCTACATGTAGCAATATTGTTCAGCTCAAACCAGATGAAACTCAGAAAAGCACAAGACATCTAACCAGTGGCCAAAACACCCAAAGATTTCCCCTTAGAGATACCTTTCTTTTGAAGAAGGCAGAAAGGACGTTGCAGAAGGACAGGTAGCAACTCACTGCCTACTGCAGAGGAACTCCCACAACAATGAGCCACCTGCCCTGTGGTGGCTTGGTCACCACATCACAGGCTTCGTTATCAACACACATAAGACAGCAACTTGAATGCAGATATGGACTTGGCATTACTAAGACTAAGGAGAAAGAGCTGTATGTTCAAATGCTAAAAATTATCCTTTAATGTCACTAACACACAAGCAACTCCAAGGCCTATAAAGCTCTCACTCACAAATACTTGACTAACTCAGTACTTGAGTTAGTATTGGTGGTCCTTCCAGGATAAACTCTTCCTTAGCCATTAGCTATCAAAAAAAGATAACAAAACTGCATCCCAGGAAATTTTGGCAGTGGAAAAGTCTGATACAAGATATGCCTGATTAAGAATTAAAAACAATAATTTAGAGCATCTTTAGTAAAGATTGGAGAAGTATTTTTCAGTTGTTTGGCTTCTAAAAAGCACTGTTTCAGCAGGCTTGCTTTGAAGCAATTCAAAAAAAGATTATATAGAGATCACATACAGATTAAGATAATAAACAAGTAACTGTTGATCAAAATTAGCACATATCTGTGAGTTTTGGTCTGGCTATATTTCCATTGCCCAAATAATACATAGCATAAGCCAGAAATGTGACTATTGTAAACATTGCAAGGGCCAGATTTGTAAAGATTACATTACATACTGGCGTAACTGTCAGGAACCAAACATTAGGTGTTGGGAAGAGTTAAAACTGTTAATTGTTTGAGGATATTCTACTGGATGAATAATAAGTTATAGTTCTACATGTACTCCCTCCCCTCTAAAAAATAGATAAATAAATATGCGGAAGAAGCATTAAAGCACAGCCTCAAAGAATGGAAAAATAAGACAAACAGCAAATAATGTAAGTTAAAAATCTGAGATAACTGACAAAAAAACTCAAAGGGTTCAAAAAAATAACAGTAAGAAGAAAAACTCAATCCCACCCCTTTACGGCCTCAAAATCCCCAAACTCAACAGTGAATATAGACCAGAATAATAAACCATATTTATAACATTTAAAATAACAGACAGAGAGAAAACAAGACCCTAACAGTTACACCTCATGTTTGGAACCAAGCAGGATGTATCCACCCAGTGTGATAACACAGCTCTAATCCAAAGTTTACCATCCCTATTAAACAAAGCTATGCAAGACCATCTGTCAAAGAGAAGAAATAATCAACTATTGCTGCTCTTCAATTATTATTTTTTTTTGTTCGTTTATTTTCAGTAAGTGTTGGAAAACAGGAAAGCCCAACAGCTTTGAAGGCAACTATGTACCCAGCAAACAATTCAACCAACATCAATTTCAGGAGGAAAAAATTGAGTTTTTAAGAAAGTGCTGCAACATCAGAAAAAGAGACTGAAAATATATACATATGTGTGCAATATATATAAGAAGTATGGTTTGGGATCAAAATAAACTGATACTCCCTTTGAATATGGAAGGAAAGAAAACTGTTGGCAAGGTATAATTGCATTTCATCAGGTCATCTGACTTAGTATGACACAGCATTTTGATTTTAAATCCCAGCTCACAAACACATCTCAAAAGGTACATTGACATTAGAGACAAAATCAATGCTAACCCACAAGAGTCTCAATAAATATGCAGTATCTTTTCTAGTATTCTCTTCAGCTGACAAAAGCTCATAGGTTAACACATCATCAGAAGGACCCATCCTTGGTATAGAGTCAACTCAAGACTAAATACAATCCAACAAATCCAGTTGAACAAAGGTAAATAAGAGCTATTCAGGTGAAGGAAGGGAAAGAGTACATCTTGCTGATGATGACTAGAAAAAGTAGGTAGGCTCAAAATAAAACTGGATGCATCTACCTTGCAATTAAACAATGGAACGCATTATTTGTAAGATGGAGGCAAGGGGAGAACAGAATGCAAAAAGATTTGGACTGGCTTGGAGACCTTGTCTTAACAGGGCTCTCTCCAGAAGATACATGCTTTCATGCATTTTTATGCACGCATTTTCATTCTGCAATGAAGTATTTAGTCCTTGCCTCTAGAGATGTCAAGCAAACACTTCAGAATATGAGAATTGTGTGTTTGTCAGTTTAGGTCAGCAGCACGCTTATAAATCAGCTCCTAGAAATTGATCTTTGTTCCACAACACAGAGCAGTCTTGGAGCTGTATTTCCTTCAAATTAACCTGAACTGAAACACATGCTCAAAGTATACAACTAACACCCTTCAACAAGTAGCATCACTAAGTTCACAGGACCAGATTAGAGATAGTCCAAAGTAAAATCCTGAAATCTGTGAAAGTCTGGGCACCAGGTCCCCAGAATTAATTGTTCAGTTCTACACATGCACCCCAATGGGCTACATTTTCTTGCTATCTATTGTAGCTATGGTCAGTGAGTGAACTTCCTTATCCCATGAAGGACAAAAATGCCTAGACTGCCTTTGATAGATTCACCCTTGTTAAAACAGTAGTTACCAATTATACATGGTCTCATACTTCAGGGCTCACAATGAGTAACCTGTAAAGATTACTCACATGCAGGCAGATATAGTTCCCAAGAACAAGGGAAAATTATTATTCTTCCTCCGAGTAATCAGACTGGCCATGACTAGGGGAAACGGCATGCTAGTTCAACACTTGTGTCTGGTTTGTGTATGTCCCCCATACTCAGAATCAAGCTAGTTATCAGATTACACTCAGAAAGGAATTTTCTTCCATCAAATCAACAGAGACATGCAACATGTGGTGTGGTTTACTTGCTAGGACTGTCTGGACAATTCTCCTTCAGTTAAGGTATCGGGCCTTAAGTGCTCCGTGGCTCCTTGGTTACTGCTGTGGTCTGTCGTACAGTTTGGTCCCTTGAGAAATGAAGTGTTTCCTTCCAAGTTCAAGTCTTACTGATATCTTTATATAGCCTAAAAAAAGTATTTATTATCATTCACTTTTATTATAAAGGCTGTATGTCTGAGAGGAAGAACAAACTACTCAAGCAAGCCCTCAGCTTAGGATAAGACACCTAGGTTCAAATTGCAATTCCGTCACAGTTTTCACAGCATGGCTCTATCCCAGCCAAAACCAGGACAGCAAGCAACTTTGCTTTAACACTGAATTTTGTTGCCTCATTCTTAAAATTGATTTAAAATACAATTTAAAAAAAAAAAGGGGGGGAAAGGGTGAAAATGTTCTTCATTTCTGGAATATTTCATAGATGAAAAAAAGATTTCTCTAAAGTTCTCCCTTCACTTAGTTCTCAAAACACTTCATCCTAGAGACCAGTGGTAAATGCTGTGTAAGCCACTGAAAATACTACTGAAAAAAAAAAGTCACACTGGTATTTTCAAATGAGCTGCCTGAAACCTTGCAGCCAAATTGATACTTCGATATTCAAACAGGTTTCCATTTTTGATATTGCTGTACATTAACAGACTTCTATCATTCAAAATAAGTCCACAGGAGGTAGGACCACTCCTTCTGTACTGTTTTCTAAGTGATAAATATTTGTTTGTTGGTTTCCAGCAAGGGAGGACTTTGTAGCACAGCCTTAGCGCAACTACAGTCTTTATGCCAGCCAGCTAATTCATATAACAATTACAGCTCTCACTGTTACATTTTTGACTTGAAGTAATTACCCGGAAGAAAGAGAACATTTTTCCACTGAAAACAGATGAGATGAGGGTTTTGGTTTTTGTTTTTTGTTTTTTTTTTTTAATAAAGACAGGCAGAAGCTCTTTCAGAATATGACTATTAGGAAAGCCCCTGGAGAGCCAGAAAAGCAGCTTCTGAGTAAAGTAAAAGCTAGTCATACTGCCACTTAGCTAGAGTATCCTAAAAATTAGCAGTAATAAATAGGATCTCATACACAGGACTTGTCCAAAGTCTTGTACAAGGACCAAAAACAAACAAAAAATACTTCAGGACATTCACGTAACTATTCGTAAAAAGCATTGGTGTGGGTAGGTCCAGCCTTTAATATGAGAAGTGAAAATGAGCTTATAAGATTCCCCTTATACACCTGTGATGTTTTCTCTTTACAGTGCTATTTCAAAGGAAGAATGAAGAAATTTTAAATGCATCTCATTTCGCATCTCAGATGTACTATGAAGTTCAGGAAATATTCTTTAACACAAAGCTGCAGCTGAGAAACATAAGCATGTTTTCAACTCTACCAACTGAAACAAATTTTTAGGAAGTCAATGACATTTGGTTTTGCCTTCAAGAAATGTCATTAAACATTGTTATTTAAATTGATACTTAAATAATTCACTGCTTCATCTGAAACCTTGAGTTACTTGAGCAATCCCTCTGGTTTGGTTTTTGTGATGTTTTTGTTTCTTTGGTGGGATGGTTTTGTTTTCATTGTTGGCTTCAATTAAAAAAGTGTGAGTGAGATTTTTTGTTTTTGTTTTTGTTGTAGCGTTTTCTTTTCCTGACATTGCAAAATATACAAGAGAACAGACTATCCGAACCTGAAGTAATAAAGCTTTAGCAAAAATTGAATAAGTGATGCAATTAGGATATTCTTCAAGTGCTGCTCTCCTCCAAAACATGAGCTGCAAAAACAACATTGTGGTGTTCCACACTTGTGCCTCAAGTGCTTTTCTCAGGTTACGAGCAGCACACATTCAGAGTGTACATGCACACATACACACGTGCATAAATATTCCCTGCCAAAGTCAGCCCTAAATAAAAGCAACTAATTAAATCATAACATGGAAGGTTTTGTGTCTCCCTCAGAGATTTTGGAGTCACTATGCTTTCTGTTAAATCAGCTAAAAACCACAGCCCTCATGATTAAAAGAAGATGTAAATAAAGGCAGAATTTATGTTGCCAATGCCAATTTATTTCATTATTCTTTAAGCATACGTGCTGGAATCTGAAGCATTTTTTGATGCAAATGCTGACTTTACAAAGCCAACAAGACAAGCAAGCAGTTCATTAAAACTCTGAAGCAAGAATGATGGGGAATACATGCCAAATAGTCCTAGAGTAAAAGTTTCGTTTTATATAAAATGTTTTTATTTTTAAGATAGTTTCATCTTTTTCTTTATTCAAAGTATAATAAATAAATCTCAGTATTGTACTATTAACTGTTGCCTAAGTATTCATTTTTCAGCAAATAATGTTACTATCATTCAGATACAACATGATGCTAAACATGAGGCAGCTCCTAACTTTAGCGTCCACTATTGCCTAGGCTTAGATGTTCATTATAAAGTAACATCACAGCCTCCTTACTGCAGGTCATGGGATGAGACACAGGGGCATAGTCAATAAAACTCAAGGACATGGCATCACCTCCATGAAGCAAGAGGAGCACTAAGCACGGTAGGCAGAGCAATTGCCCAAGCTGTGAGCTCCTGGCTCAGCACTGCGGCCTCCATGCTGTCCATCATAGCAAGCTGGAGTGGTAAGTTTGGGGTTGCGATCAACCCCATAGAGGCCTGCCTCCAGCTACTCTGTTTCCATTGGATCAGAAGCACCAGCCCTGAACTCAGGACACAAATGCATGCAAGGCAATATTAACTTTGTGGCTGTTTTCCTTTGAGAAAGTTGTATTACATCTGCCTGAACAGAAACAAATATATCCAGATACGCATCTGACCAAGATAAAAGATAAGGCAGATGACAGAACCATCATGAAATATTTGAGAGATAATCACATGGATTATCAGACTTACGTATTTCATTGCAGCCAGAGGAAAAGACTGGATCCTGGAAACAGCTTCCCCTCTCTCTACAAACTTTCTGTAGAAATTGTTAGATGACTCAGTGCACTCCAGTCAGACTGGATTTTGGCAAAAAGATATAAAATATTCCACGAAGATGGAATAGAAGTGGAGGGGAAAGGTGATATATATGTATAATGGCACCTTCATATGCCTATTCTCTCCTCCTAGACTCCTCATATATCACCATTCCCCATGGAGCTATTAAACTCAGTGTATAGCTCCTTACAATTACTATAACCATTTGATTTTTATAACCTCCCACTCCAGGCTTTCATTAACCCCAGGCTCACTTGATGCCAAGTCCTCTCTCCTGGAGCACCAGGGCTATGTGTGGAGTCCAGCTGGGGAGTCAGAGAGACATCATAAATTGGAAGGAAGAGTGTGCTGGAGCTACTTAACGTTGTGGTGAACCAGAGGAAAAGGACCAAATGCACAAAAGATTTAGGAAATAGATACAAGGTGTTAAAATATCCATTGAGAGCACAATTCACAGAACGACATCCAGAGCACAACAAAATATAAGAGACATCTACCCAAACCAAAATCATCCACCCAGACCTGGCTCTGCACAGACTGACCTAGGACAACCACCCCATACACCTATCATTGTACACTTCCTGACTTCTAGGAGTGCAGCACAGTGAGAGAGCAGTAGCTTTCCCCATCTTACTGACGTTCTTTTAATTTAAAAGCTGCTAGACACTTTGCGTTTTAACAGTTTATGTGCTTTAATAGGGTTGATTACATGTGAAAACCACATTTTCCACACTGTCCACTATGGCTCTTGTTGAACAGCTGTCTCTTCCATCTCCAAAGATGGAAAGAAAAACATGATTGTGCCATAGACCTGCGAGAACACATTGTGTAATGCCCAGCTCTGCTTGGTGCAAGCACTGTGAAACACATCTGTTATAATTTAGCTTTTAAAAACTACATCATTCATATCTGGAAAAACAAACAGAAGGACACACGAATACATTACATTTCCTCTCCACAGAGTTATAGCAACTGATTTATCTGCACTCTGTTCTAATGGAGACCAATCCTTTTCTGACGAAGATAACAAGATGAACTCACTCACATGGAGAATGATCTGGTTACACAAACTCACAAGAGGAACTGGTCAGAGGCAGAGCCAAGAACTCTGCTCACAAGAGGTTAAATAAAAGCACCACAAATGCTTGACTCTTTGAAGCACAACCAATCAGCCAGTTCAATAAAAGCATGGAAAAAAAAAAAAGAGTTGATTAGACAAATTCTATAAAGTAGGAGTGAATTTTCACTTTAACACCACCAGTTATATGATTACTTTTCTATGCTTTTTTGGGGAGGATTGTTTATTTATTTTTAAGTATTCTGTTACCTTAACTGTATAACTGTTATCTGAGTCCACCTAATAATTCAAAACTCCATGGTAGAAAATGGACCTCATTTCCAAGGACATACAGAAAATAAAACTTCACTTCAGAGAAGCCTGTTTGGCAGCTTCAGAAAGCAGTCTTCACCCCAGCACAGAATAACGTAGGAATAAATATCTCAGCTAAAAGCCAAATTCATGTGCTGCCCACCTGACAAAAAAATGTCTTTGCCACCCAAGCAATTAAATGACACAGACATATAAACCTGGCATCCCCAGCACTTCCCAAGCACTCACTCTCTTTCATGGCATTCAGTGGGCTAAAGAGGAGCCCCCAGTGTCCAGAGCCATGGCCCACTGGTCTGCTCTGCCCAGGCCACCTGAGAAACTGTTGGGGGCAGCCCAAGTCCTGCCAGCCCCGGAGCACTGAGGTCAAGTGAGAGCCCCAGGGCTCAGGAACTGCAGCCTCTGTGGCATCTTTCCTGGAGAAGAAATGCTGCCCCAGGGAAGCTCACGAGACTAAGGCAACTTCATAAACACACTACTGATTTCTGCAGCAATTCTGATATGGTCCAGACTTGGCTGTATGTAACAACCATCTGACTGGCAACACCTATATGGACACACATTTATTTTGCAAATGACATTTTTCCTGTTGCCATATTTAGTTGCAGCAGAGTCCCTGACTCACGTGGGTTGCAATAGAAAGCACGCAAATCCCTACCTCCAAGCTTAAACTCATAATTGTTAATCCTAAACAGAATCTGTAGTGCAGGATTTCACAGCCAGCTTACTTTTTAAACATATCCAAACTTCACTTTGTTCTGTATCACTTTTGTTTGCCAGCAGATAACATAAGGTCTAAAAATAGAATACTCCTATTCAGACAGAAAAAGCTATAATTGTTTCAAGAGGATTTACCTAGAAATTAAAATAACACACTGGGAAACACAAATTAAAAAGTTACTTGGGATATGCTTTACTGCTTAATGACTGGAGAACACATTTATCAATACATAGAAGTTCGGTGGGAAAAATAATTACCATCCCTTTTCAAAAGCTGTCTGAACTCTGTTTCCTTAGGGAAACAGTCTTGCCAGCCTTAATTACAGTTTCCTCCAACTGTAACATTCATAGGTCTTAAATCCTTTACTTCGTTTTATTGCCAGTAATTAGAGGGCGCACAGTTTATTTCCAAAAGATGGAAGTGTTTTAAAATATTAAGAACTTTGTCAAGAAAATTAAGTACTTTGATACTGTTAAATGATCACTTGACTCTCTCCTCTCTGCTCCTCCTGCTCCATTTTGCCAAATTAATTTTGGAACATAACATATACCGTGCTTGGATTTCTCCCAGGCTTGAAATCATTATTTATCATTTACGATGCCTTTTCAGAACACATTTGGCAACTGAATCCCAGCCAGGTCCCTTTTTACCAGTTTGAGTAAGCAGGCTTCAGACATCAGAACAACCACTTGTACAAAGAGTCAAAGCGCTAAGCCTGAAACACGTTTTCTTTCAGCCTTAAATATATTGTGCAAAATGAAGTGCACTTCCAGTATATATGTAAGCAATAAAATATATGACCAAATACGCAGGCAGTATTTTGAGCACTGCAGTCTAGTAAATAACATATAGGATAAAAACCTTGTCAAGCAGTGGATTGGGTACATGTACAACAAAGTAGGGATCTTCTATTGTGTTACTCAACTAATGACACATGCTTCACACCCAATTATTGTTAAATGAATATGAAAAAAAGCACACAGCAAAACAGTGCCGTAAAACTGGGTGTAGAATCTGCAATATTATATCACTTATAAAACAATCTTTCAGCTAGAAGCTGTGCTACAGCAATCGCTACCTCAGGAAGCTGCGGTTAGATGTTTGGAACGCTCCATTCATTTGCTATTTTTAGGAAAGCAGACATCTAAATAAATTTTTTGTAGGCACACAAGAGTAACAGTTTATCATGTTCAAAAACACAAGAGAAAAGGAATACAGAACAATACTTGTTTATTGGTGGGTGCAGGGGGTTGTGTCATTTTAGAGCATGCAGTGATTAGGAGAGAAAGAACGGCTTGTCGTAAGTCTTTCAGTCCAAGTTATGCTCTGTTTACTTTCTCTTAGAACTCTTCAAAACCATCAGAGGCACAGAAGGAGTCTCCAATAAATAGATGGCAGTTTCAAATGTTTCTTTTCAAGAAGGGATTTCTTCACCATAAATAGCTGGCAGGGCAGCAAGAAGCGCTTGATAATGAGTGGGCTCAAATGCATTTCTGGGTTCATCCAGATGACTGTGATCAAACCTTTCCCTTTCTTTTTAGGAAAGAACATTGTCCTCCTCACAGCTGTGTTCCTGGTGCACGTGTAAATAATGACAGAACTTTAAGGCCCAAAATTGGACCCTGAGAAAACTTGGGCATACCACCATCAGCTCATCCTTCTCCTTTCATTGCAAGCGAACGTTCCACCCAAATTACCATCTTGCTGGGTCCTCCTGCAGCCCCTGTAAAACAACCTAGAAGGCATGGGCCTACATTCTCCAATTAGAGAAGAAGAAAAGAATGAGGAGCTGAAAAAGAAGAAGAAGAAAAGAATGAGGAGCTGATGTCTGAATCAGGAGCTGAGATGCTAAAACATCTACATCCAAGTATCTAACTAAGTCAGTTCAGCAGCACATCAACTTCCTACCTCAGAGGACCACAAAGTAGACTGGTCTGAGGGCACGTAGGATGATCAAAGGTACACAGAAGGAATCCCAATAAGTTTCTGAGGGGATAAGCAAGTGAGAGGATTTAATGGATGGAAGAAAAACACATTTAGGGGGAAGTACAGACAAGAAAAGGTTCAAAGAGGAAAACGAGTCTATCATATTTCCACCATTTTCATGTTATTCCACCCTTTTTATCGGATGAAAGAGCAAACAATCTCACTCCAGGCCAGGAAGTATTTAGTGTGAGGTCCTTACTTCCATTCTTCACTGTACAAGAATCATAATAACGACCACAGAGATACAGTAATAAGGAAACCTAAGTTACATTTCAACAAAGGAACTATGCAGTGACTTAGTTCCCTATCTTTTTTTTTCTAGTTGACAGTAAAATGGCACTTCATTTTTAGTACTAAGATGCTTAAAGCCAGTCCTGCTATATGCTTCTGCTCTCCATCCCTTGTTCATTTTGCTTCCCTCCACAGTCCAAATCTGGCTGTCAGAAAGGCTGTGAATTACAAATTTGGATTCTATACTGAACCACTGCACATATACCAGCATTTGGCTGATTATTTAAATTATAGGAATTTTACATTGGAGATTGTGTTCTTGCTTTTGGCTTTCTAACTGTGCCACTCCCATCCCCACTGTGACAGGAAGTCACACTTTCTGTAACTATCAGATGTCACATTTGTTTGTGCCTGTGTGTGTGTGTATCTGCATCCAGTGCTAAGCCACTTCCTCAGTCTTCAAGAAAATGTTTGTGGAGAAGGTGGTGATGTGTAGAGAAGTGGATGTAGAACCAAACTTTCATGAGAAAGAAAAGAGAAAAAGACACCAAGGTAAAGCTGGCAAAGGAGTTTGTTAGTACTCTGTTTCACAATGGTCACTGATTTTAAGTCTCAATTACAGATTCAGAGCTGATAGCTGATTATCAGATAAAATCTGCATGCTATGAAACTCAAGGCAATATTGAAGATGCTCCAAATTTCTTCTATTCTCCAACAGTTTGTGGTTCCATGCTCACCTCCAGGTTGACAACTGTCAGTTCTGCATGCTGCTGGAACAAACTAACCAGTAGGATTCAACTAGAAGCTAACAAGAAGAATAAGAGGATGTCCTTCAACAAAGCTTAAGGTTGTCCTGAGCTTCTGCTGCTACTGTATCCCAAGAAACAACCCCAAAACTGACATCTTTTTCACACACACAGTGGTGACCAGATGTCCTTTAGACCAAAAGAAAACCTTACCATCAGACCTCCTGTGTTGTGTTTACCAGTAACGTCTATAAAAGAGAATAAAAAGAAAATATCTTTGAGGAACCAGACCAGAAAAGTTGTAACTATAAACTGCAAACACGCTAATCCCAAAACCTTTCCTCTCACTTAGCAGTAGGAATTATCAGGCTGGCATACTGGCAGAACAGGTCACTTATAGCAGGGCTTGAAGCCATGGAAGTGCTTCATCCCCATGGATGATATTTCTGCTGTCCTGCACTCAGCTGGAAAGTTGGGGAATCACTGAGCTCTTCCAGGCACAAAAAGTATTACTGGATTCATGCAGGGAAAAGCTAACATATATATCATCCACAACCCCTCTGGGCAACCTGTTCCACTGTCTCACCACCCTCACAGTAAAGAATTTCTTCCTAATATCTAGTCTAAATCTACCGTCTTCCAGTTTAAAACCATTTCCCCTCATCCTGTCACTATCTGTCCTTATAAAAAGTCCCTCCCCAGCTGTCCTGTAGGCCCCCTTCAGGGACTGGAAGGCTGCTATCAGGTCTCCTCTGAGCCTTCTCTTCTTCTCCAGGCTGAAGAGTCTCATCTCTCTCAGCCTGTTCCCATAGGGGGGGTACTCCAGTCCTCTGATCATCTTCGTGGCCCTCCTCTCGACCCGCTCCAACAACTCCATGTCCTTCTTGTGCTGGGGATTCCAGAACTGAATGCAGTACTCCAGGTAGTGTCTTAAGAGAGCAGAGTAGAGGGGCAGAATCACGTCCCTCAACACAACCTAGGATACAGCTGGCTTTCTGGGCTGCAAGCACACATTGCCGGCTCATGCTGAATCTCTCATTAATCGACACCCCCAAATCCTTCTCCTCAGGGCTGCTCTCAAGCCATTCTCCACACAAACTGTATCTACATTTGAGATTGCTCCGACCCAGGTGCAGGACTGTACACTTGATCTTCATGAGGTTGGCATGGGCCCACCTCTCAATCCTGTCCAGGTCCCTCTGGATAGTATCTCTTCCCTCAACAGTCAACAAAAACTAACAGGATATGCTGAAGTGGGGTTTCAAACAAGAGGAATGAAGTTAACTATTCTGAAAATCTCTGAAAAGGTCACCTTTCATAAAGAGGAGTAATTATCCAATTGATTTGTCTTTTTTAATCACTCTCTACTTGCTGGTAGGAAGATTTCAACACTGTAATACAGGAGACTTTGGGGAAAGTGCCTATTCTTAGAAAGAGAAAATAATGCGAATTTCAGAAATGATGCCAAGACATGAAAGGAAATCTATTTAGCTCTTCTAAGGATAAGATTCTTTCACTCCTATTCCTAGGGCCCCAAACTTCTTTTAGAGTGGAAGCAGAATTTCAAATTACCGTATGCATTTATAAATACATGTGTACACACACCATAGCTTAACAGCTTGTTTGCTATCAGAAGTGGTCTTTAGAACATGAAGAGAGTGAATCTCAGTAAGACTACAGAAAAGACAAAAGGTAGATACATGAATTCCTATTATAATTCCCCAAATCGCTTAACTTCTTTCCCTATCTTCTCCCCTCTCAAATAGAGAGGGTAAAAAAACCATTGCTTATTGTAATAGGAAAAATGATGGATAAATGATTTTAGTAGCAAAACAGTATGGAGATTCTAGAAATTACTGTATCTGTTTAGACTTGGAACTGTTCACACTGAGGATTAGTCTCACCTCCAGCTGGCCACTGCTTCTGAAGACAGGTGATCTCAAGTATCATGTGTCAAAACAAATAAATAGAAATGCATCCAAACATGAGAAAGTATAACCAAGCATCTTAGCTTGGTATCTAACTGTCTTCGGCAACATTAGGCATGTATATGAGAGAAGAGACTGGTTTTTGCTAATCTGGTCTATCAGCTTCAGACCATATCCAGAAAGTACACAGAAGTAAAATTCTGGCATACAACTGGGGAAAAAAAAAAATCAAGATATTTTTACAAGACACAGAAGAACATCTACATACAAATGTGGAACAGTTTCAAGCATGATCCTGGGAGATCCCCCATCTTTACATACTTAGTGTATGTGCATAGCGTTTTCACACACAGAACTTCCCAGGTTGTTCATAGCTTGCTCCAGCCTGACCTTGAATGTCTCCAAGGATGGGGCATCCACCACCTCTCTGGGCAACATCTTCCAGTATCTCACCATCCCCT